>JAKUCV010007695.1:0-29455 GCA_028386065.3 Turnera subulata
AGTTGTTTGTAGTGCAGGAACGTACCGGGCAAGCTGATGCGTACCCTCGGACAGGACTCGGATCCATTAGTTGCATTGGGCTTGCATTTGTTAACATGTGAGTCATAAGTCTTCCGCTGTGCATATTGTTGAGTTCTCTGCTGTGTGTATATTGTAATTGGGCCATTGGGCCGGATGGTGGTTGTTGTTGATGTCCCCGAGGATTCGGGTGACGAGTACCTTGTTGGGCCGAAGGGCCAGATTTCAGTTTTGTTATTGGGCCGTTGGCCAGTTTGTCGTTTTATTTACTGTTGTTGGCCTTTATTGGGTTGGGTTGTCATAGTTCTGGCACGTGTTTACTGTGTACGGTAAATACGGGTCGGGGCGTTTCAATAATAATTATGGAAATAATTTGGGAAAAATATAAGAAAATAGTATATGGATATTAAATGGAAATGTTTACCTTGAAGTATATATATACATGGTAATAATAGAAATTTTGAAAGTACATACTCAAAGAAATAAATTGGAAAGGGTAATTATAATTTTGTGTTGGAAATATTATTATATATTGAGGAAAAGATAAATATTATAACAATATTTCCTGAAAGTTATAAATAGGTTATTATTTTTTCTGGAGAAATTATGGTAATTATTATTTTGGAAATTATAATTATTTCATGAAAATATTTTGAAAAGAGTTTTATTTAAAGTATGGTACCGAAATAGTATTCGGATATACGTATGGGAAAATATTTTCGATAAATGGAAGTAATAAAGGATAAGTAATCGGGATGGGATTAATTCATAGTATTGACATCATTGCATACCGAATATGTGCATTTATGTGTATATGTTGTTTTATTGTATAGGTTTGGATATCGGGCAGTTTCCCGAGGAGCCGGCGTCGGACCGGTCATAGTTTTCGAAGTTGAGTAATCGGCCAAGGTGAGGATGGATAAATCTTGATATGTGCCCGTAATGCTGTGTGTGTAGTTTTGTGGTTTGTGTATATTTATTGTTTGTTTGATCTGCTTGAATGATTGTTGACTGTTACATGATTGCTATGGAATTGTTGATGCTGTTGTAGAAACGTGTTAGTCCTGTGTTGTTGTGTTGGTAATATTGTTGAACTGTTTGATGTGAAAGATTGGTGATATGAAATTGTTGACTGGTTGAGCTTGAGAATTAATCTGTGATGATTACGACTGCTGTGATGTTGTTGTTGTTGATGTTAGTCTGTGTTATTGGATTTGTGATATTGTGTAGAGGATAATGATGAACTGGTCGATGTGGATAATTGAGGAAAGAATAATGAGTATTGGAAACGGAACTGGATTTGATTGTGAGATGATGATGTAATTGTCACTTGGAAAGTAGAGGTACGACCCGATGTTTGAAAATTAATTCTGAGATGCTAATGTTGGTTACTTGTTTTGGTTGACATGATGATGACTGTGGTTAGGGTATACCAAATACCCAGTGGCTCGGATATGCCGAATATCCGCGGTGGCTCGGATATGCCGAATATCCGGTTGTTCTGATATGTGGGTTGGTTCTTGACCTAGCATCCGGAATTAATTAATAACCAGGTACGACCCTAGCTTGTCCAGTGACGGGCCCGGAAGATAAAATTGGTATTAAGAAAATAATTAAGCATTCATTGGTCTTGATATAGTTGTTATGATAGTTTTCTTGTGATGTGATTGGTTGAGCTTGATATGATTTGGTGAGAGTCCTCCGTCGTGTTGGTTGCGATAATTTCCTCTGCTGTGTTGTTTGAGTTGTAATCCGCTGTTATGCTGTTTGTCATAGATTCATCTGATTTGATTGTTGTGTTTACCTGGAAAGTGTTATGGTTGAATATATCACTGTTTATCTTTCGTCGGTGAGCGCTTCGGACTCACCCCTCGCCTGCGGGGTTTCATCCCGTAGGATGAGTTGTTTCATGTACAGGCTTGGTGCATTCCAGACAGGCTGCAGCGTTTCCCTTGGACAGGCTTGGATCCATAGATTGCATGTGTCGCATACAGTGTTAGTGAGTTAGAGTTTAAGTCTTCCGCTGTGCATATTGTTATTGTTGTTGGGCCAGTTTCATTATTATTGATGATATTGATGTTGGGCCGTAGGGCCATATTGTAGTTTATACTTTTGGGCTGTTGAGCCAGGGTTATGCTTTATACACTGTATGCTAGGCCTTGTTGGGCTGGGTTGTCACAGTTCCGGCACGTGTTTACTGTATACGATAAATACGGGTCGGGGCGCTTCAGTTTTTTTCATAAAGACTTGGTCCCCAGAATATTAAATCCTGGCATCCATGATTGAGCTCAATACCATCCAAGCCAAATCCTTAATCAACAAATATTTAATCTTTGATTTTATTCTTTTGGAACATTATGATTATTTAGGAACATTCTAAATCGATATTTATGAGAGTAACTAAGCGCATAGAATTTATTTAGTATGGTGTTAACTGCTAGGGATTGAATGTAATTAGTTGTACTTCCTACCCCTATCTCAGGAACTCATATCCTCGTTTCTCTAAAAAAAGAACTAATAATATCCTTATCATGAGACTTCCATCATTAGCTGCTTATAGCAATGAACAAACATTCAATTTAACGCACAAAAACGAGGCTTATGTAATGGTTTAATTACAACATCAGCCACTTAATAACGAGTGCTAATGTATAGTATAACCAAAGAGTTGCCCGGCACGGACGTTTTCATGAACAAAATGAAAATCAATTCCATGTGTTTTGTTTTTCTTAAACTAGTTGATTTTGAAGTTGGGGCTCAATAACACGCTGACCAATGTTTGTTAGAGCGTAGTGTAGGTTGTGGTGTAAACGAGCTGGGTATTGCAAGCTCGGCTTGCGTTAAAAAAATATTAGGCTCAAGCTTGAGCTCGATCTAGCTTTAATATGTAGATTCGAGCTCGAGTTCATTAAGAAAAAAAAAATTCGACTTTGACTTGATTAGGCTCAACACCGTCATTACCACTCATTACCTATCCATGGAATCATTCTCTATCAAATCCAACGTTAACCTCACCACTCAGGGCCGGAGTCGCAGTGGAAATTGTGCTGTTGGAAGAACTCAAGCCTTTGTTTTCGGCATATTTCAGCATCCACTCCACCATTGGACTATCCCTTCTTTTACGTAACAATACTATAAGAGCTATAGATAACTGAGATTTAGAGAGGGCCATGGGGCAATCTGCCCCTCTCACTAGTATTGATGAGTCATCATTCAAGTTGTTAACTTGGTTGTTGAAAAAAAAAAAAAAGGTAAGAGTGGGAAGATAGATCGGCGAGGATTGGGAAGAGTATGGGTAGCAGGCAAGGTTTTGAAAACCAGACCGGGCATCGAACCGGCAAAGGTGGTAGATCAATATAACCGGGGTTCAACCGGAGTAAAATGGGGTAAAACTGTGGTTCAACCAGAATTTAAGCGGACCGGAGACGTGCTAAAAAGGCGGTTGAACCGGTAAAATCGGACAAACCGGTCCGGTTTTGATAACCTTGGTAGCAGGTGCAAAATTGACGGCGGCGGGTAGATGTGGAGGGGTTGTGGTGGCGTACATAGGAGTAGAAAGGGTAGCAGGACATGGAAGAACTGAGGTTTTTTTTAAAGAAGAAATGTAAATTTTTATTAAAAATATGAAAAGATGAAGAAAAGGGAAAATAGAGCTCTGACTTTGATTTATTTTTAATTTGGATCATTTAAATTTATATCATGGCAATAAGTGATAGTGAGCTTAAAGTATAAAATAAAGAATCCAACCCAAATAAATATAGGCATTGAACAATAAAGGCCCTTAAATCTTATCAAAATACAAAAGTTCGTTAAGACTCGCGAGCTATTGTATTGCAAACTCGAGCTCATTAAGATCTAGTTGAGTTCAAATAATCACCTAGTCGTCTCAAATAATTCACTAATAATTCAGCTCATTTACACTCCTAAAGTAGGCCATATAAGGGCAGTATATGACCTTGTCCCTGACAATTATAATGTATAAGAATGGTATGATTCAAAGGACTTTTGGGACGATGGAAGAAGACCTCATGTAAAAGTCGAAGGATAGCAACCATGTCCACTTGGAGAACGTCCTCTCCTTTGTTCAAGGGAATCAAAGGACTATGAATGCATGGAAATGGGAGGAATTTTGAGGAGATAGTACCTCCCAATTGAGTTGCCACTTTTCATTTAAGAACAATTCAAATAAATTATCAAAATTAAGATCTACATGACACACCCCTTGCGCACGAACAAAAGGACCCAAAACAAATTCAACAACATCTCATTAAGGACCATATACTAAATAGTCGCCAACCGATGAGTAGTACCCTTGATCTTAAGAATATAGGATTCAACAAAATCGGCACCACGTTGCAGAGTATGCAACTGGGCCTTGAAATCACGAATTTTGAAGCTTATAGAAGTTTTTCACATATTCAGCCACCGATTTGAACCAAGCCCCATGGGCAATTTCTGCACCAACAATCTCAGAAAGACTTGCAGAGATGGAAGTGACGATCCAACTCAGAGTAGTCTCGCACCCATTGTTGATAGACAAGATTCACAATATTTGATTCAAAAGTTTAGAAACCAACACATCAGGAGAGAGATTTTCATTAAGATGACAACTCCACAAAATTGACAAGTTATATTTTCACAAAAGAAAATTGGAAAAGATTAATTTGATATAAAGTTGATGAGTGAGATTAGGGGATCAAGAATGAACTATGGCAAGAGAAAGATCCAGGATAATTTGGCTCCTGCACAGGAGCAACTGAAGCGCATAGCATTCAATATAGTAAACTATTTTTTCAAGCCAAATTTTTATTAATTATTTTTTCTTAGCTAAATTTGCATTAACTACATCTATAGTACTACAAAGCAGTGTTAGGGTTAGAATATAACTAGTTGTACTTACTATCCTTAATCCTAACTTCTATAGATACATGAGTGTGCTATTTATTTCTGTACCTCCAATTCCAAAGCATGAAGGGAATGTTTCTTAGTTTGAAGAATTGGTGTGTACTGCCTTTATAATTATTTAATAATAATATATCGATATAATTCTTACAAAATTTACATTTGAAAGTGTGACACAAGTTACATTAAAAATGTAAGATAATTTAGGTGAAATAATCTTAAGCAAGATGGGGGCATCCAACTAGATAGTTCTAATGTAAATAACTTTTCATCATTGCTGCAAAGAATCAATGGTTCTACTCATGGAATTTCTTGAAATGAGATGGTGATTGGCAAAAAAAGTTGGGCTGAATTGGAAATGTGGGGAAAAAAAAAACATAGCAGCTACAAATAATGCCAACGATTTTTTTTAAAATGAAGAACGACCTAAAGGCTAAAAGGCGGCCATTATGAGCCATAAGAATATCGATCGTGTCATTGTCCATCATTTTCGCCTTTTATTTTGGTCTATATCCAAATCAACGTGCAGTCGGCTCCCGAACTAGGTTGTACATTTCGATAATTTTTTTTTTTACTCTTCACAAATCTAATTTGAAAGCTAACTACATAAAGAGAGAGAATGGAACAGAATTTAGACTTGAATTCAGGCTTCTTTCTGTGCGTGCTACTTTAAATTTCAAACCATTGGCAAGGCAGACAACATCCATTTTCTTTTTTAACCGAATGAATTTCTCTGTTATTTTTTTTCTTAGATTGTGGAAGAAACTGCTCTTATGAGGGGTGCAAAATGTTTCTGCATTACTTTTCTATGAAGGATGCAAAGAACAAAAATTTTGTATTGGCGGATATGCCAAAGTTGGGTTAACAGCGAGTGCCCAAGTTGGATGTTCAATTGTTCCATAAGAAAAAAACAAAAAAAAAAAGGGAAAAAGAAAGAGGAACACAGTTTGGAAAAAGACACGTCTATTGTCCAATTTATGGTCACCAACTAACCCCGTCTTCTCCAAGTCCCTACCCTACTTCAAATAAAAAAGGAAAAAAAAAAGAGAAAACTTTCTTTATGATTTCCAAAATCTCTTACAAAATCTCAACGGCCTCTCTCTTCTTTCAGTACAATTCCAAAACAGACCAACAATTCAATGGGTGCCAACCAAATCAAAGAGAGTAACACTATTCCCTGGAGACTCATTGTCATAGTAGTAAATTTCCCCACTTAAAAAACAAATTAAGAATTCCACTTGACTCGTGGTGGCCTGTGGCCCTGGGTAAAAAGAATTGAAAAAGTTGACCCCCCCACCAGAACAGCCAGTCAATAGAATGTGAATGTGGTGTGTGTGTCTCTCTGCGTGTGTTTATATTCCATGACCACCTGTCCTTTTCACTTTAACCTTTAAACTAAATAAAAACTAAAACTAAAATGTTTCTTTTATGCCTGCTTTTACATTTATTATATACCTGAGCGGTGGATCTTCTCTTAATCTCTCCCCTTCTAAGTTTTATCCATAATCATATAATAACAACTAATTAAGTAACAACATGCTGTCATATAGAGCAACAAAAAAACTATTTTCCTTATTTAAAAGAGTGGAGCAGCAGGCATTTTCTGGGTAGTGAAACAAAATCAGGTATGCAAAAGGATTACCAAAATCATAAACAATCGCGTGATTCCTGTTTCCTTTTCTAGCGTACAGTGTCCAGAAGATTTTCCACCAAAAACAAAAAAACAACAACCCATTTTAAAATTCTTAAAACCCAAAGAAGCAAACCTCTTCTCCTCTCCTTCCTTCCTCTACCACCTCTACTTACTACAACACAGAAGCATAAAATCACACGCCGCAGCTGTTGCATGTAAATAGATACTACTCTCTTCCTTTGAATTCAGGGTTTAGGATTTGTTTTGCATAAAAGGAGAAACCATTTTTTTCCTGTTCTCGAGACTGAAGAAGAGTTAGTACAGTAGTGGGTACACCGACAATGAAGCGACCCAAGTTGGAGACTTGGGTGCCACTGGGTCGGGTCACGCTGGTTCACACCCTAATCGCCGTGATCCTTCTCTACCTCCTCTTCATGAGCCTTGAAATCCCCCTGGTGTTCCAGACCGGGTACGGCTACGGGTCTGTTCCCGGTGATGCGTTGCCCAGGCCCCTGATTCCCGAACAACACCAATGGCTGCTTTCGGGCGAAGACGGCCCGACAACCCGGGAAGCCAGCCGGAGCCCCGAGAGGCGGATGCGGGAGACCCCGAAGCTCTCTGGCCTGTTCTTCAATGAGACCGTGTTCGACGTCATTGGCAAAGCGGACGAGTTCTCTGTGCTCCACAAGGCGGCCAAGGAGGCGTGGGTGGCCGGGAAGAAGCTCTGGGAAGAGGCGGCGGCGGCGGCGGGTCAGACCCAGCCCGACCCGTCTCCGAGCAGCAGCAGCAGCAACCGGACCGAGCAGTGCCCGAATTCGATAGCGTTGTCCGGGTCGGAGTTCTCGGCCCGGGGGCGGATAATGGAGCTGCCCTGCGGGCTGACGCTGGGGTCCCACGTAACGGTGGTGGGGAAGCCGCAGTGGGGCCACTCGGAGAAGGAGCCCAAGATAGGTGCGGTGAAGGAGGGGGAGGAGGCGGTGGTGGTGTCGCAGTTCATGATGGAGCTGCAGGGGTTGAAGACCGTTGACGGGGAGGACCCACCGAGGATCCTACATTTCAATCCCAGGTTGAAAGGTGACTGGAGTGGCAGGCCTGTGATCGAGCAGAACACTTGTTATAGAATGCAGTGGGGCAATGCCTTGAGGTGTGAAGGCTGGAGTTCTCGGGCCGACGAGGAGACCGGTATGCGCTGTTTTTGTTTGTTTTTGAGTATTCAAGTGAATTTGGAAGTGGTTAACCACAGTGGGTCCGTTGAATGAATGGTTTGTTTTTGTTGTAATGTTGGTGTTCATTGTTTGGGTTTTATGAAGTTGATGGGCAGGTGAAATGTGAGAAATGGCAGCGTGATGGTGATGGTAACTCTGAAGATTCCAAGGCCACATGGTGGTTGAACAGGCTCATCGGTTGGAAAAAGAAAATGACATATAACTGGCCATTCCCCTTTTCTGAGGGCAAGTTATTTGTTCTCACACTTAGTGCTGGGTTGGAAGGTTACCACATCTATGTTGACGGGAGGCATATCACTTCTTTCCCTTATCGTACAGTGAGTTACTTTGTTCCAAATGTGTCATACTCGCCGAATTCTGGAAAGCAGAAAATTTAATAGGTTTTGGTCTTTTGTAGGGATTTGTTCTTGAGGATGCCACAGGATTGTACTTGAATGGAGATGTTGATGTGCATTCGGTATTTGCTGCGTCTTTACCTCCTTCCCATCCAAGCTTTGCACCGCAAAAGCATCTTGAGATGTTTAGTAGGTGGCAAGCACCATTGCTTCCTGACGGGCATGTGGATCTCTTCATCGGCATTCTATCTGCTGGCAACCATTTTGCTGAGCGCATGGCCTTGCGGAAATCCTGGATGCAGCACCCGTTAATAAGATCTTCAAAAGTTGTCGCTAGGTTCTTTGTAGCTCTGGTAACGTTGCAGATCTTTTGTTTTACATAACTCAGTGAATTATGCATAAATTGCTAAAACGCTTGGTGGCATACAATTCTATGTTGACAGAATGGAAGAAAGGAGATAAATGTGGAGCTAAAGAAAGAAGCAGAGTTTTTTGGCGACATTGTCATAGTTCCTTACATGGACCATTATGAGCTTGTTGTCTTGAAGACTGTTGCAATCTGTGAATATGGGGTAAGCAGTGAGCAAGAGCAAGTGCTTGCTACACTTAGATTCTATTTTCTTGTTGTTCTGTTTTAAGCTTTACTCGATCAAAGTTTTTACTGTCTTGCATATTCTTATCATCATTGAGTAAAAGTTTGTGTATCCGTTTATTGCTTGCTGTGAATAGGTTCACACTGTGACTGCCAAGTACATCATGAAGTGTGATGATGACACATTTGTGAGGGTGGAAACCGTTCTCAAGGAAGCAAAAAAGGTGCCTGGAGATGGAAGCTTATATATTGGGAACATTAATTACTACCATAAGCCCTTGCGCGATGGTAAATGGGCGGTGACATATGAGGTTTGTGTTGGAAATAGCTCTGTTTTATGCTCTCTAATGTGACAGCAATATTGTTGCATATTGATTTGATGTCAACATTTTCCACTATTTAAATTGTTCCAGAGATTCGGATGTAGAATTGGTTATTACCCCCAATGTGTGGCAGTAGAGAACTTTTAAGATTATTCGCTCTCTTATTTAGATGCGTTTCTGTACTACTGAAGAGTAATTGATTGCCTTTACTCCCAATCAAGAATGATTCTGTTATAACTAATCCAAAGTGTCATGGTAACTTTACATTCTTGCTAAAATGAAGTTCCTCAAAACAGTTTCAAACTATGGTTGCAACCAGGAATACCTTCTACTGTGCTGTTGTAATTTTAAACTTGTAGTTTGTCGTATAAAACTAGGAAGGTGAATTTATCGTTTGATTTGTTTCAAACAGCCTTTTTAATATTCGGCCGGAAGCAGCCCTTGACCAGATGATCATATGATGTTAATTTCAGTACCAGTACGTTGTTTCCGTTACTTTGCCTAGCCTGATTCAATTGCTGACTTTTCTTTTGATCGTTCAGGAATGGCCAGAAGAAGAGTACCCCCCCTATGCAAATGGTCCTGGCTACATCATATCATCTGACATTGCACAGTTTGTTGCAGAGGAGTTTGAAAAACATAAACTAAGAGTATGTTACATTATTCTACCCCTCTCTCTCTACTGCGAGTGCTTGACTCAATGCCGGCACATTTCTGCATGCAAGTCTGTGTTGTGTGTAGCTACAATGTCAGTTTAATTTCCCACTTTAGTTTTGCGGTGGTGACGGGTACTTACTTTTGGTCATTTCTTCGAGTGCAGTTATTTAAGATGGAGGACGTAAGCATGGGGATGTGGGTGGAACAGTTCAACAATTCAAAACCAGTAGAGTATCTGCACAGCTTGAAGTTTTGCCAGTTCGGGTGCATTGATGAGTACCTTACCGCACATTACCAATCACCAAGGCAGATGATATGCCTCTGGGACAAATTACAGCAAGGAAAGCCTCAGTGCTGCAACATGAGATGACCCCTCATCATATGATGAAAAACTTTAGTCGTCAGCTATACTGTGGTAAATTTCAGAGATAAAGAACAACAAAAACAGTTTTGCAATCACAGTAAATCTCTGTACATATTCAAAGGGATGGGGCTAAGATATACTGGGATTTCTGATCCCAGGTCTTATTCATTGCACAAAATTTTGAAACATTTACCTTTTCCCTTCATTTTTATAGGAGAGTCAAAAGAACAATGTTTCCTGGAAAGATTGGTTAAGAGATGCCAATCATGGAAACTGGAGTGAGGGGTCATTTTTTGCCAGCTTTGAACTCCAACAACTCTTCCACTCTCTCCCTAGCCAAAATGTCCTCATGACTATTTCACCAGGAACACCAGCTCTTGCCAATGCCTTGCTTAGAAGTTAGATACGGACGAAGTTCAGATAATGATGCAGAGGCAAATTCGTGAAGTTTACACAGTGCTGAGAATTAGTTTCAGGCAACGGTTATGCATGCTTCCATAAGCTAATAACTAGATAGAAATGATGGGATAGAGCTTTCTATGCAAGGTAATGAGACCGAAACAGATTTTTAGAACCAGTCAAATTTATCGTTGTCGTTTCCCCATGCTCGCCAAAGTCATACTGTACTATTAGTAAACTATACTAAGCTGCACTTGATTTCATTCGGGGGAAAAAAATTGGCATTAAAGATACTCTTAAAAGAACATTTGAAGAGGGCCAAAGTACTTTTTGACGTGTTAACATAGTGCGCTTGTTTATTTTCTTGTTTAACAATACATACTATACTAAGATTGTAATTTGCACCAGTTTGGATCAATTATGACCAATTGGAAATCAATTTTGAATTGGACTAAGTTAGCTTTTTTATGTATGTAATTAACCAACACTCAAATATAGGGTCGAATCAAATAAACAAATGAAACACATAGGCCACTTTCAGGGTCTGGCCTTGTTTCCTCTTTTTTTTTTTTTTTTTTGTGCAATCGTCTTATCTTTTATGCACCCTGTTATTTCAATTTAATGTTGAAACCTCAACTGTGGTCCTCTCGATTCTCAATTACTAGAAGTGGTGGAATATTTTTAACTGTGAAGGAGGTTGCTGGAAAGTACTGGTGATTACGATAAGAGAATCAAACTGTAGGTATATAGCTCACCTTCTCACTTTATGGAGCTTGGAAGGTAAGTAGGGTCACGAGGGAAAAAGAAGCTTTAGAATGAAAGTGATTCTCTTCTCTCTTTTAAGTGCGCAAAAGATAGAACCTTATTCCCTCATCTTATTATCAGATACCTTCTATCCTGCTGTGGTATAAAGTTCTACTTTCATAGCTGGATCACAACTTGGGTTCTTCTACTTATTAGTCCACGGCCTCTGGAAACTGGTTGCTTTTAGTAGTGACGTTTCTGTTAGATTTAGCCTGCCACAATGGTTCAACATTTCTAGGCATGCTATTTTCTTTATGTAAAGAAATGAAAGCATAAATTTACCCTGATTCTAGCTTTTCACATGAAAAACACCGACTGTATGCTTCCTCACCAAGTAAAAACTGAAGAATGAAAACAAGGTGCTTAATAAGAGAAGAAGAAAGAGATTATTGCCTTCTTCATATTTCTTCCATCTGAAGTTACATTGAAGCAGTTGAACTCTGCTCTGTACAAAACAATAATAACCTTGAACTCTTTTAGGCCTTTCACATTGGAGAGTGTTGGCCCAACTCCAGGGCTTGAAATTCTTCCATATTTTTGGTCTTCACAGCCTATAACGAGGCCAACATCAGAAAGCTTGCCAAGGAATAGATCAACCACTTACCTGCAACAATTCCAGGGAAAAAAGAAAATCACATCTCTAGCTAGACATCATCAAAATAAATGGAACAGTTATACAAAGTAAAAAGATATATATGCATACACACCATTCTGCCCCGGTATGAGCCTAGAACCATGATTAAATGCTCCTCCAAAGAAACAATCCGAAGTTGTGTTCAGGCCATTAGCACAGTTGCAAACAAATGTATTGTAAGCTCCAGCGTACCCACAAACTCCATTACTCCTCTCACAACTAGAACATGAACTTGGATACTCGTTATACACATTGAACTTGTATTTAAGTGCTATCCCATATTTCCAGTTATCAGGGTTTGATTCCTGGCCATTAAAGCTATAGAACCCAGAATACGAAGTGCATTGCAGCTTTTGCAAATCCATTTCAAAAGATGGTCCAAGATCTACTGGTGTGTAGACACAACAAGTAGAGATGGGAAGATTGAGCAGACTAATGGCTCTACAGGAATATAAGAAACTACAGATAGGTGCCCCTGTCCTGTCACATTGTGGAACTTTAGTTGTACTGCTGTTTTCGCTAATATAGCCACTGGCTAGATAGATAGGTGATGAGGTGGTGGAGCAGTCGAGCAAAGTGAAGACTGTATCATCGTGAAAAGAGAAAGGGGCATCCCAGTCTAGGCTAAAGCCTTTGCTTGGCTGTGTGCAAGCACAGGTTGACATGGAGGGATCAGATATGTATATAACTTGGTTGTTGTAGTCTATACTAGTGACAGGATAGCAGCCAGTGTGGGTGGTCAAGGTGAGCTTGTCTTGGTTGCAAGTTACATACTTTTGGAATCGAGGATCGCCACAGCCAAGGCCAGTTCCAAATGGATACTTAATTGGGATGTTGCCACAAGAATTCTTGCATGACTGTGACGAGGTTAAGGAGGGGAGGTTAAGGAAAGCTATGATGGAAAGAAGAGTAAGATAGAAAAAGTTGGCGACATCCATTTTTCTTTAAGCAATTAGATGGAGATGAGACGAAAAAGAATTGAGGTGTTGAGGAAGAGAAAGCGGGATATGCCAAGGATGGTATAGTATGGCTGCACATTATATAGTATGGGAAGCAGGTTAAAGTAAGCCTCACACTTTTTTAAGGGGTGAAACTGATAGGAAGCAGCATGAGGTTTTGTTTTTATGGGAGATTACTTGTGTGACTTTCGGTGTGGGGATTGGTAGCTTTCCATCTCTTTTCTTTTTTCCCCATTTTTAGATGCCTTGTCTCGATCACTCTTCTGTACTTAAAAAAGTGCATTAAGTTGGTGATTCTTGATCTCTTGAGAAGCTACAAAAGATGATGTTCAATTCAAAGAACAATGTCATACAAATCCAAAGTTGGGAGCAAGCTACGTGAGAATCATGCACAAGTCTTGATCTAGGCACTAATTGCTGCCACAGCACTGCACATGTGACCTTAATTAGACTAGACAGACCTTGATAAAATCTAAGTAGGCGCCAATGATCCGAACTAGTCTCTCACGCTGTCAGCAAATGCTTCATGTGCACTGCACGAATGATCATTTAGTTCTCCAAAGTTATTAGTCTTTATTTTGTGGGGGTATGTGATATGTGTCTGTATATGCAGGAGCTATATTGCTCGTTGTGCTGTGGCATTATTCTAAGCTGAAATACTAGAGGCACACCGGATGCTGCGGGGTTCAATGAAGAAGGGTGGTTCTATATGTTTGATCCGAGACAGGGGATTGCTTTTAGATCGTTGACCACCCTGTTAATATATATATATTTCCACATGTATCTATAAACATGCATTCCCTGTAGACTTATCTAGGTTCCAGTATACATGAGCTTTGCCTCTACCCTCTAAACCCACATCTTCCAAACCAAATGGTTTTGAACTTTGGGGTTCTCATAAGAAAAGGATTCTGCAGGATTACAGTCTAACACCTAAATCGGTAGGTTTAGAAGAGCTGAAAAGGCACAAATGTCTCATGCAAGAGGTTTAGTTTGTGTTGGCCTGAATTCGTGTCAGCTTATGGCAAGAATTTAACACACTTATATATAAACACAGGAATAAATTAATATATATCAAGCAGTTTGAGACTAGTATACATACATAATGATGTGTTCTACTTGTCCCTACATTGTCACCCGTACTATTCTTTCCAAAGTATGCACTATATCTTTCCAGAGGAAAACCTTTCTCTTCCATAATGCGTAAAAGAAAATCAAAAGAAGAAGGAAAAAAAAAAAAAAAGGAAGAGCATCTTGCCTACCGCGGCCTCCACCCTCAAAACAAGGGCATCCACTGGAATTCTATTTGGGAGTTCCACTCCAATACTTTATTGCTTTAATTGTTGGATGCGAAGTGCGAGCTAACTTTAGCTCCCCAACAAAGGCAATAATTTCAGAATCACATAAGGGAATGGAAAATGCCTTTTCTTAATGATCTAATTCTCATGCATGTTTTGGACAATCAAGGAAAAATAGAAAAGGGGACTTACTTATGTTCTAATTCTCCTGAAATCTTCCACTACCAATCGAGACCTACTCCTCCGTTTCTTATTGAAATATCCAAAAAAAAGGAAAACTAATCTCATATATATTGATTCCCTCTGCTGTTTAAAACTTTCAATGGGCCGTTCGCTTTTCTTTTCTTTGTCCCCAATTCCAGACAATGCTGCCCTTTTTCAGTCAGGGCTTTCTTCAAATGGGCCTATCCAATCCAATAGCCGGTGGGCAATTTTTTAATTTGTTTTTAAATGTTGTTTCAAGGATGAAGGTACTTATTTAAGTATTAATAACTATTAACTATTAAGCACTAGAGCATCAAATAATCATTTCCAGACACACATAGAGGATGATGCAATAGCATTAGGTAACAAAAGCAAGCTTTTGCATAGTGGAGACAAGCTTGGAATATAAATGTTTAATAAAAATTCTCTGCAGGGTAGGCCAGGTGTGGTGAGAGTTAGCTAGCTAAGGCCTCATTCATTCGCAGAATAATTCTCTTACTATACATACATCGATGAATGCTGTGTATTGGTTTTGTCCATTTCTGAGAATTCGAAAGTCGTCACGGTGTAATGGGGCCAGAAGAATCGATGGGCCTCAAGCCCATAACATAACCGAGTTTGCAGTTTTCAAAACCAAGAAAAAAGTGATCCATAGTGGGGTTGCTCAATTTTGGCGGGACAAAAAGGCACCTGTGGGGTATTACTAGTTTTTACTACTACTATGACAGTTCCCGTCTTTGGTTGGCGAAAGAACCTGAAATGCACCAACAACAGCTTCCTGGTATCTCACTTAGTTCTTCTCCTTCCTATTTGAGATGGGTTTCCTCGACTTACTTCATTATTTGATTGGTTAACTCTTAGTCCTCTTGTTGCTTCTCTTTTTGCCATTGCATTTGTTTTTTGGAGTTTGGTTTCATTTCAAAACACCCAAAAGTTGAATGCAAGCTATGACTTTCTTCTGAGTTAGAACTGAACAACCTTAAAGAAGTATGGGTTTGTAGGAATGCGTGATTAAAAAAAAAAAAAAAAGGTATGGGGTTCTGGAATTTCCTGCATTGTCTCGGGTTTCTAGAATTTGTGATCCCTGTCGATGACATGTTCGACATAATGCCTCTGAGGAATTCATTTCATCGAGGATGCATTGATACATCGTTTCAAGTAGATTTTTTTCAGTTGGTTAAAGGTTTATAATATCCGGAAATTAAAAAGAAAAATGATAGCAGATTTGAGTTTCTTTACTAGTTAACGTAGCATAGTGTTCTAGTGATGATGTCCCAGGCCAAAATATATCGGATGGAATGATTCACGATCAATGGTAATTTGGGAATCAACCTCTTGTTAGGAGACAGTGGTTTCATTTCTGTGCCATGCCTTTACGTAGGAGGACTTTTCTTGTGTTATACTCTCATCTTGGGTACATTCATTCATGCTGTTCTGTTTCATGACGTTGATAGCATTTTATCATTTGAACCAGTTCTTATAGAGACCTTTGATTATGCAGTGCATAAACGGTAAAGGTCTATATATTGTTAACTTAAATTGCTTCGACCATTTCTGTTTAACTTTAAGAATTGACTTTAGTACTTTGCAGGTTATGGAGTGATGAAGTCCCTTTGTTCTAATTTGTCCATATGGAGGGAGTTATTGGACTGATGTTCATAGATTCTCGAAATTCTTCATAATGGGTTTTCTCCACAGATATGAAGAGGTGTGCCATTTTCCCCTTTGGGCATTCTATTCTATGCATAAATCGTCACCCCTCCTTGAGTTCTCCTTCCGATTATTTACAGTTGGTTGTTGGGAGATTTTTTAGCCAAAAACTCCTGTCCTTAAGGTCATCTAACTCCAGACCTTTTCCTAATTATTCCCCTAAGAAGCCTACTATCAATGATTCTGAGCTTGTCTATCAAGTCTCAAATGCGATAAAGTTACGACGTTCTGAGCCTCTCCGCAGCATTCTAAAGCCTTATGAATCGAAGTTCAGGTCTCAACACCTAATTTGGGTTTTCATGAACATCAAAAGCGATTATAAATTGGTTTTAGATTTCTTTAGTTGGGCAGGTCTACGTAGAGACCCAAACCTTGAAGCCCGTTGCATTGTCATTCAGATTGCTGTGGCTTCAAAGGATCTGAAGATGGCTCATGAGCTTATTCGCGATTTTTGGGCAAAACCTAATTTAGACATTAGTCATTCTTACATGCATTTTGTTGATCAGTTGATATACACTTACAAGGATTGGGGTTCAGATCCCCATGTTTTTGATGTTTTCTTCCAAGTCCTTGTTGAAGCTGGGATGCTGGATGAAGCAAGAAGGTTTTTTGACAAAATATCGAGTTATGGAGTGGTTATTTCCACTGATTCTTGTAACTTATACCTTGCACGCCTATCAGCTAATTCTGTGAGGCTTATGATGACTGTTAAAATCTTTAATGAATTTCCTCAAGTAGGGATTCACTGGAACACTGCATCATACAACATAATTATTAATTCTCTTTGTTGCTTGGGGAAAATAAAAGAAGCCCATTGTTTACTCCTGCAAATGGAGCTCAGAGGGTGTACTCCTGATGTTGTTAGTTATAGTACCCTAATCAATGGATACTGTAATCGTGGGGAATTGAAAATGGTGCTGAAGCTTGTCAAAGAAATGCAAATGATGACATTGAAGCCAAATGCATATACCTACACCAGCATTATCCTTCTTCTATGTAACCGTGGTCAAGTTTTTGAAGCTGAGAATGTCCTTAGGGAGATGATGAAGCAAGGAATAGTTCCCGACAAAGTGGTCTATACAACTCTTATTGATGGTTTCTGTAAGCTAGGAAATCTGCAAGCTGCTTATACATTGTTTAAAGAAATGGCGTACCAGAAAATCCCTCCTGATGTTATAGCATATACAGCTGTCATTTGTGGACTAGCTCAGAATGGGAAAATGATTGAAGCAGATGAACTCTTCAGTGAAATGATCAGCAAAGGCCTAAAAGCAGATGAAGTTACTTATACAGCACTTATTGATGGTTATTGCAAGTCAGGTCAGATGCAAAAGGCTTTTACACTTCACAACCAGATGGTACAACATGGGTTAACTCCAAATGTTGTCACATACACTGCTTTAGCCGATGGCCTTTGTAAAGTTGGGGACCTACACACAGCAAATGAACTTCTTCACGAGGTGTGCCGAAAAGGTCTTCAGTTGAATGTTTGTACTTATAGTTCCCTAATTAATGGCCTTTGTAAAGCTGGAAACATAGTTCAGGCTGTAAAGCTGATGGAGGAGATGGAAATGGCGGGGATGCAACCTGATGTCGTTACTTTTACAACTTTAATTGATGCTTATTGCAAGGCCGGGGAGATGGTTAAGGCTCATGAACTTCTTCAAGAGATGCTGGGCCGAGGGATACAACCAACAGTTGTTACATTCAATGTGCTTATGAATGGGTTTTGCATGTCAGGAATGGTGGAAGAGGGTGAGAAGCTACTACAATGGATGCTGGGAAAAGGTATAATGCCAAATGCTACCACCTACAATTCCCTTCTGAAGCAATACTGTATTCGAAATGATATGCGCGTTACAACAAAGATGTACAGAGAGATGCATGCACAAGGGGTGATGCCTGATAGCAACACCTATAACATTTTAATTAAGGGGCACTGTAAAGCAAGGAATATGAAAGAAGCCTGGTTTTTGCAGAAGGAAATGGTTCAGAAGGGGTTTAATCTCACAGCCACTTCCTACAATGCTCTAATCAAGGGTTTTCTCAAGAGGAAGAAACTTTTGGAAGCTAGGCAACTGTTTGAAGATATGCGGAGAGAAGGGGTGGTTGCAGATGCAGACGTATACAACCTTTTTGTTGACATTACCTATGAAGAAGGGGACATGGACAACACTCTTGGGCTTTGTGATGAGGCTATAGAGAAGTGGCTTGTGGATAATGCTAAGAACAAGCACAAATAAATGGACATTTTTCTGCCAGTTTTAGTAAGTTGTCTTCAGCTAAGTATGCTGATATTTCTTCTGCATTGGCTGCCATGACGGAAGCGAAATTTATTCTTATCAAGCATTTCCAAAGTATTGGTAATGTTTTTCAGAAATGCCTGTTTTCTCTCTTATCTGTTTACGGTGGTTTTGTCTTGCAAGTATTCATATCTTATCTGTTTCCAATGTTGTTCCTATTGACATGTGCGATTGCTGATTTGAGGCTTATCTATCCGTATCCAGGAATATAGAGTCGTGGTTGAGGAAATAATTTTATGACTAATTAAGCATTGGTCAGCTTGGGTTAAGCTTCAGAAATTAGAGACCTGCCCATATGAGACTGAAAACATGCTTATACTCATGGTCACCTGCTGCCATCATGTAATGAGCAAATTTGTGCATTTGCAATTCTTTGCCTTACTTTTTAGAGAGTGATATAACCCAAGATACTGAAATGGGGAAAAGCCTTTGAAGAACTCAAGGTTTAGACCAAGGGGAATGACCATGGGCTTTGAGCTAATTTAATTGTCATTGTTTATCGAAACCCTTAGTGTTTTTATTCTCTGTTAGCTCTAGCTGGAATCTTCTTTTTTCCCCCACTCTATCTGACAGTTACCCAGATATTGATGTTCCTGTCATGTTTTCTAAAATTTTAAATCCACCCACAAAAATATACATTTCCTCTGAATTCCTGTCTAGTTTCTTTTTATAGGGATTGCCATCTCATGCTACATGAATTGTAGTTGTTTCTGCTCAACTGGGCTGTTTCTCGGTAACCACCGGATCACCAATCTGATTTTCAAAGCTATCAAATAATGAAATTCATTGTAAATTCTGCTCGCTTGTGCAAACTTTTGTTTCCAAAATTCTATGCTCGCACATGTGAATTATAGAAGTCATACGAGTTTGGACTCACATGAAGTGTAGTGCTTGGATGCTGAAACAATATAAACATTCTGTTCTGCTGTTAAGTGAATAATGCAAGTCAACTGGGGAAATCTATGATTTTAGTGAGAATACTTTTTTCTTCCTCGATGTAGGAGATAAACTCTTCAATGTAGTCAAATAAGTATGATGTGCCATTTCTTCTTATCATGAAAGTCTGCAAAAGAAAAAGATTTGTAACTGTTATTGTTTTTCAGGTAGTTTATGTGTTGCTAGCCGTTCATAGAGGAGGTTTTATGATACTCTATGCTGTGAACTTGTCTGCCAAATAGCATAAATATGTTCTATACCTTCACTAGTTGAATGTAAATATGGTATTGATGATGTTGAAATATATTGATGCATGAATAGGAAGTACCAGTAGGACAATTTAAGATGTTAGACAGGGTATACCTTTCAATTCTTCGCTTCGTGTTGCTAATCATTTTCCGCTTTTCAGGTGATAAACATACATGTAACAGCATCTTTCTCTCAGCCTACCGAGAACAATTTCTGGCAGGCTGACATTCTGGCGCACTATAATTATGACTTGCATGCTCATGATCTGTGAAGGCAGTTTCTTTCTGGATTATTTCTAAAGATGGTCATCGTCACAACCAATATAAGATAATTAAGGTACCTCCAATCTTTTTCATGATTTGACTCCTTTGGTTCTGTGTAGTTTCTACAGCATTTTAATCTGTTATTACACTTATTCTTCTGGACAGATAGTCTTCTAAAGATTGCCCCTGGAATGTATTTCATGAGCGTTTGTCTGACCAGCAACTTAATTTTGCTGGATGCAGCAATGTGGATGATTAATGCCCTTTGGCTTTTGTTTGATGATGAGATTGAGATTCATTTCGAGCTCATGAAGACGCCTCGCTGTTACGGGACTCACCAGCAGACTAATTTTCAAGGGAGAAATGGAAGGACCACTGTTCTTGGTTTGCAAGGGAACCAACTAAACATGAAGCTGCCCAATCGGATGGTTAGTCTCCGTGTACGAATTCAGTTCCCTGGAAATAGCACCTCTAGCTTTTCTTGATGTTGCAATGCATTTTTTTTAATCAGCTTGAGCCTCTCAACTGAAAATATGCCTCCGGATAATTCTTAAAGAGTCGCAAGCACGCCCCTAGTTTTTGAAGTCTAGGGTTCATAGTGTAAGTAGGGTTGTCATCTCAGAGCCTTGTATTGTAATTTTCTTTTGCGTTGTTCATTGTTTTTCTCTAGGCAAATGTACAGTTATTGCTTATTACTGTATTTTTTTCATCCAAAAAAAGGAAAAGTACTGATAACGTGTCACAAGTTTACAACGCCTTGGATGATATGTGTATATATTTTTTGGACAGAGCGAGAGACATGATCCGTAATCGCTGTTATAAGTTATCTTAAGAAAATGGTTCAAGGAAGGGTGAACGTTTGTAGTAAATGATTCAAAGAATATTAGCGAGAATTATTACAACAGCACCAGTGTCCAGTGGTGATTCCCGGCTGGTGCATGCAATTATTCTTTTTGGGTTTTCTATGGCAAGGATCTGCAAGCTTTCAGTTCTTCCACCACAATCCAATCAATGGCCGTTTCTTATTTTCTTGTAATTTGCCTTCGCCAAAATATGTGGCACTGTCATGCTTCACCACTCTCCCAACTGTACTGAGCCGCTATTTTATCCATCAGATTAGATTAGAACTACAAAGAGGCCAGACAATACATCTTTCTAGCGTAATTGGCAAATGATGTCGATTCAAATTTCAATTATTCCTCTTTTAGTTGAAACTTTCTTGATCAATGTATACTACATTCTTGATGCTTTGTTTCCTCCATCTTACTTACAACTTTGAGTAATCATGCACGGTCTCTACTGTGAAATCATTGATTCTGCACCTACCTCTACCTTTTGCCTATTTTCTCTATTTACTTCTTTGTTCTGAAAGGAAACACAGCCTTAACCTTCAAAAAAAAAAAAAATTGTACGCCTCGAACGACCGCTTCCTGCACCTACTACATTATTTTCAAAAGATCTTTGATTAACTTTCCGACCCTTTTCATTCCTAAAAAAAAAAAAATTTCCGACCCTTTTCCTCAAAAAAAAAAAAAAAACTTTCTGACCCGGCAATGTCTACGCCCTCTAATAGTCATCATTTTAGGACAAACCGTCAAACCTATGATCTGTCATCAAAGAAAGAAATATAATCATGATAAGTACAAATAAAATCTATAATGCTATCTCACTCTAAAAATCTTACACAGAATATTTCTGGAATTTGAAATATCACATTTGTAAATAATGTCAATTTTGTAGGTATAATTTATATATTAACATCTTCTTACCATAAAGTTATCTTACAAACACATATCGCGCATATCATAGTTATCCAACAATGATCTGTCATCCAAAGAAAGAAATTTAACCATGATAAGTACAATAAAATCTACAGTGCTATCTCACTCTAAAAATCTTACACATGAATATGCTTGGAATTTGAATTATCACATTTGTAAATAATGTCAATTTTGTAGGTATAATTACTATATTAAGATTTCTTACCATAAAGTTATCTTACAAACACATATCGCGCATATCATAGTTATCCAACAACAAAAAAAAAAAAATCATATTTATCCATTAATTTTCTATAAAAATTTACGTTATCACATCATACTTATTGCAAACATCACTTTTAGTAAAAAATCTTATTGTATGTAGGGATGCTTAGATATTCTTACTAAATATTCTCTTACTCTGGCATATATAAATGTTGTGATACTTTTTTTTTTTTTGTGTAAAAGGGGGCCTAGCCCGACTTACATTAAATTAAATCAAACTTAGCTGGGGCGGCGTAGCCAACTCCGCAATGTCTGTTAAGTAAATATCAGAGCAAAAACTAGGAACATCAAAGAAAACTTGAGCATCATCAGGACTATCCACCGCCATAGCAGCCAACTTGTCAGCTAGACCATTACTGTCCCTACGTATATGTTGTATACGTACCACCCATTGACGAGCAAGGAATGCTCTTATGCGACGAAGCAAGGTATCTGGGCATGTGTGAACAACACCACTCAACATCTGAAATAGAATGTGAGAGTCCACCTCTAGTATAAGTTGCCGAATGCCTTGTTCCCAGGCATAGGAAAGCCCCAGTAACACCGCCTATTTTTCTGCTTTCAGAGCCGAGCAGATACCCAATCGTGATAGAAAACCAAATTGCCATGTCCCATCCGAAGCTCGGCATACGCCACCTGCACCCGCAACGCTTGGATTGCCTCAACTAGATCCATCTGTATTTAATTTGAAGTAATAAGGAGGGGGAGGTTGCCAACCCGTCACTGTAACAAATTGTCGTGCCATTAAACTCGGTGGTGGAGCTCTCTCTTGCACCTTTATAATCTCTTGGACAAAAGTCCATATCTCTGGAATGGAAAAGAAGCCAATGCCCTGCCGATCAAAGGTCCAAGCATTTCTCCATCCCCAAATCTTCCACAGTGCGACTCCGAAAACAATATGCCAATTCGCTACACCAGGCATGCAAAAGGACCGAGCAAGATTCCGTCCCAACCAGGTAGAGAATGAACCAGTTTTGAATTGATTCCATTGCTCTCGCGGTACAAGTTTACTCCAGACACGTTGTGCTCTCCAACAGTCCCGAAAAAGATGTAGCATGACAAAGTGCATTATCCGTTAACCTCCTACGATGTCTCATCTCATTCGTGAGCAATTTCTCATGAGCTACTAGCCAAAGGAATGAACAGACACGTTGTGGTCCTGGCCAGCACCAAACAGATTTCCACAATGTGTTTCTAGGATCCCAAGTTGCTTTCGCCAGCAAGGTATAGGCTGATTTGGTGGTAAAGAACCCTGAAGGTGACTCCCCCCATGATAACGAGTCAGTTTGGCCAGGAATAGGAGGAGGCATCGCTGCCACCTTGAGGAGATAATCCCTCGGTAATAAGTTTGAGAAAAGATCCCAGTTCCACCCCCCGGAAGGGGTGGTGAATCTCTGAACCGGCCAATGTAACTGCTCCAATGGAATAGAAGAACACGCAACAGATATAAGTGGGTCAGCACACTCATCAACCCATCTATCCTTCCAAAATAAGATCCCAGACCCATCACCCACATGCCACTGGATACCATGCAAAGTAATCGGCCATACCTTAGATACTGCACGCCATAAGGGCGACTTGTCTCGACGATCATTCAAGGCCAATCGTCCTTCTTGATCTGTGAGGTATTTTGCCCGAAGAATATCAGACCATAATCCTCCTTCCTGAGATATTAGCTTCCAGCAAATTTTCATCAGTAAAGCATCATTGAAGCTAGCCAGATCTTTCAGACCCACCCCCCCAGCGAATTTGGGTTGACAAACCGTCTTCCAATTGACTAAATGGACTTTCCTCTCTTCAACTCTGTCTCCCCAAATAAAGTTCCTACACAACCGCTCTATTTCCTTACAAGTATGCTGAGGGATCTTTACTGACTGCATGGTGAACACGGGAAGAGCACTAAGCACTGACTGGCATAGGGTGATTCTGCCAGCTAAAGATAGTTGATTTACTTGCCAGCCTGCAAGACGATTCTTGACAGCCTCCACCAGGTGTGTATACGTCTTCGCAGTTATACGTCCAGCATATAATGGAACACCAAGATACATGCCCAAATCATCCGTGACCTCATACCCACTCTGGCAGGCAATCTCCTCCCTGACGTCCTGCAGCACATTCCGGGAAAAATAAATGCGAGTTTTGGCATTACTCACCTTTTGACCAGAACATGCGCAAAACACATCTAGGCATGACTTAATGACCTGCAGTTGTTCCAAAGAGGCCTCAGCAAATAAAATCATATCATCAGCAAACAAAAGATGAGAGATGTTGGGACCTCCCCAACTAGCCTGAATTGGCTTCCAAGAACCCTCCATGACAGCATTAGTAACTAAATGAGAGAACCTCTCTAGGCATAGGACAAATAAGTACGGAGATAAAGGGTCACCCTGCCTTACACCCCTAGAAGGATGAAAAGATTCTGTTGTTGACCCCTCCCACAATACACTCATGTCTACGGTGGAAACACACTGCATGATAAGTGAAGTAAGCTGTGATGGAAAACCACAATCAATAAGAGTATCCAATAAAAATTGCCAGTCTACCC
Source organism: Turnera subulata (assembly GCA_028386065.3). Taxonomy (NCBI): domain Eukaryota; kingdom Viridiplantae; phylum Streptophyta; class Magnoliopsida; order Malpighiales; family Passifloraceae; genus Turnera; species Turnera subulata. The sequence goes on from JAKUCV010007695.1 coordinate 24,400, forward strand.
GATCATAGGCCTTCTCAAGATCAACCTTAATGGCCATATATCCAGTAGATATACGCATGGTACGCATAGTGTAGATCAGTTCCTGTGCAATCACAATATTATCAATATTCTGTCTCCCTGGGACAAAGCTACTTTGATAGGGACCAACCAATGAAGGAAGTATCGCTTTGACCCGGTTAACAATTACTTTAGTGACTATTTTGAATAAGACATTGCACAAACCAATGGGTCTGAATTGTGTTACCACCTCTGGTGTTTCCACCTTCGGTATAAGGACCAAGAATACCTTATTGATGTCGGCTATAGGAGTGACCCCAGAGAAAACCTGTTGCACAAATTGAATGACATCCGAGCTCACAATCTCCCATCGATGTTGATAAAAGCATGCCTGAAATCCATCCGGTCCAGGTGCTCTAAATGCCCCCATTTGAAACACCGCTTGTTTAACCTCTAGTGCAGAGACTGGGTTGATTAGTGCACCCATGCAATTCGCGTCAATACTAGGAAATTGTCCAGTTGGTAGAACGTTGGCACTAATTGTCGGATCCCGTGAAAACAAAGTCCTATAAAACTGTACCACCATCACCCGAAGAATTCCCGCATCAGAAACCCAATTGCCGTGTTGATCCTTTAACTGCAGGATTTTATTCCGTCGTCGTCTGATCATAGTTCTAGCATGAAAATACTTCGTATTCCTGTCACCATGCAATAGCCATTGTGACCTAGACTTCTGATACCACAAAACTTCTTCCTGTCTGAGAACTTGATCATATTCCACCAAGAGCTCCTTCTCAAGTTTTAACAAGAAAGGATTACTGCGATTGGATATCGCCCGTTGAACACCATTGAGCCTAGCCAGAAGTTTCCGTTTCCTCTCAAATATATTACCAAATACCCTTTTATTCCACTGAATCAGTTCCAAGGACAGGTGTTGTAACTTTGCTGGAAGTAAATCTGCTGTCTGCCACTGCATAGCTACCACCTCATTAAATGCATGGTGTGAGGTCCATGCATATTCAAATCTAAACGGTCGACGACCAACGGGAGTATTACTCACAACAGGAAAAAGAGATATGGGGTGGTGATCCGACCGAACCCTAGGTAAGTGCCGCACCGATGCCTGTGGGAAACATTGAAGCCATGCCACATTCATTAGTACCCTATCCAATCGTTCGTACACCCGACCCTGTTGATGTTCCTGTCCTCGCCATGTAAATTTCGGTCCTGTGAACCCGAGGTCAAGCAACCCACACCTGTCAATCCAGTCCTTGAATCTCTTGCATCTTTGGACATTCGCTGGAGCTCCCCCTTGTTTCTCATTTGCCTCCATTATTTCATTAAAGTCCCCCATTAGTGCCCAGGGACCATGAATAGAAGATGCGATTTGTGCAACACGAGAGAAGCATTCTTGCTTCAAGTTTGGGTCAGGATTGAAATAAACAGCAGTGAAATAGTAACATATTCCACGCAAATCTGTGATTTCCATATGCACGAAACCATGATGTTGTTCCAAGATCCGAACCCCAGCTCCCGTATTTCTCCAAAGAATCCACAAGCCTCCAGAAAAACCTGAAGCCTCCACTCTGAAATTATTGTCAAAACCCCAAGAGCGAATCACCGATTCCGCTCTAGTACCACTCACCCGAGGTTCCGCTATCACAACCAACTGAATGTGATTCAGCCGGACTAAGTCTAACACTGCCGCTTTAGCCGAGGAGCTTGCAGCTCCCCTAATATTCCAATATAGAGTCCGCATAAATAATTATGAGAATAAGCAAGAACGAAACTCCATATGGAGATACATAAGTTAAGAAGACATGGGCAATGATACCCCAACTGCATCTGGAGTATCACGCAGTACCGCAACATTAGCGATTGCAGGAGTTACTACCCCTTCCATAGGACCCGAGTCCGGCACCACCTTCCATATGGGTTCACCACCCCGGTCCGGTGGTTCATGATGGTATTCAGTCACCATCTGCGATGCGGGAGGAAGTGAGCCAGTAGATATGGTAGACCTATCCTCCCTTGCCCTAATCATCACTGGAGAACTTACCACCATATCATTGCCCTCATAAGAGGATACCTCACCTCGATTACAATCAACCTTCCTTACTGCTATCACGTTGGACTTGCCATCACCTTGAGAAATCACCTCCAAGTTGATCGCCTGGCGTTTAGGGTCCTTGGTAGACATAGGTGCTTTGCCTTTACTCACAATGGAGGACCTAGCTTGAACCTGAGGAGTAACCACTGGCTGTTGCGCATCCATCATCCTAGTTGCAGCAGGCTGAGCCTCCGACTCGCTTTCCAGCTAGGGATTATCAGTGAGGATCGAGAAGCGAGACCCTGGGACAACTCTTCTGTCACCATCAGTCCCGTCTGCCTTTTCTACACTTGGTTCTTAGCCCGACTACGTCTGCGTTTCTGAGCTAGCATCCACGGACCGTGGTTCTCCTCCAACTCCGGCCTCTCAACAACTGCCTCCTTGGTGTGAGCATTCGCCATCTTGGTGGTTTCCTCCATAGGAGCATTAGGGTTGGAATCACAAATTTCCACCGTGTGTCCATATTTCCCACACGAAAAACAAACAGTGCTTAGTCCTTCATAAACCACACGCCAAATCCGTCGACGTAGACGAAATTTGGATATCAAAGGGTTAGTTAGATCTACTTCGATGCAAACTCGTGCGTACTTGCCTCGTGTTGACTTGAGAGTTACTTCGTCAACTTTGATTGGCTTTCCCACACGTCGAGCAACCCTAAGGAGGATCTCGCGATCATAGTATTCCTGAAACAATTTAGGGAGCTGCACCCAAACAGTAGCACGATCGATAACAGCCTCGTCAGGGTCAAATCGTGGTTGCCATCGCCTCACCGTAAGAACATGATCAGCAACGATCCACGGCCCATCGTATAACACTCTATTATAATCATGCTCTGTATTAAATTGTAGGAGATAGAAATCATTGCCCATGTCCGCCATGATTATCTCACCCCTAGGTTTCCATTGATACATGAAGGAGCGGTGAAGAAATCTGTAGCCCACTCGCTTGCCTAATAGCTTAATAATCAACGTATTCTTCCACCTTTGGTAGATACGCTTCTTATCACTGGACGTTAAGCGTATCGTAGGGCAAAATGGATCATCGTCTTCGTCATCCTCCGAGTCAGATTCCTCCGAAAAACAATCCTCCCAAAAACAATCCTCCCAGTCATCAAGAACCACATCCTCCATCGCCGTATCTCGCGGGCCCTCTGCCATCATCGCCTTGTAAGACAGCTTCCGACGAGGCTCTTCAAAACCCCTCAGCTCCTCCACCTCCACCACACGTTCATCCGTAGTCAAGACATCTATTCGTTTTGCTTTCTTGGTACTCCTTGCCTGTTGGTCCCGTTCCTCCTGGGACGGTGCCGGTATAGTTTCAGCCCCCTGGCCGGCGAGCATCGCCGCCATGGATGATGGAGACAATACGAAACCCTAAAAAACTTTCCTTACTTGGCCCCTAAGTTATCGGAGCAAAACGGTAATCATCCCCCACTTGTTTAAATGTTGTGATACTTACTCCATCCTCACAATACTTTCTATTAGATAACGCTCTTACACATTAAATTGTCTTGAACATTTGAAGAAGAAAACAAGATGGCTAACAAGGGTGAGGTCAAGCTGTTAGGTTGGGTCGAATCCATTTGTGATGAGCCCTAAGTCTGTTGATTATGAATTCCTTAAGGTGGCACCTGGTGCCAAGTGCCAACTCCTGATGGAATCTGAGACGCCCCGACCCGTATTTACCGTACACAGTAAACACGTGCCAGAACTGTGACAACCCAACCCAATAAAGCCCAACAAACAGTGTGTAAATCAATAAATTGGCCAACGGCCCAATAACAAAACTGAAAACCGGCCCTTCGGCCCAACATGGTACTCGTCACCCGAACCCCGGGGACATCAACAACAACAACCATCCGGCCCAATGGCCCAATCACAACATACACACAGCAGTAAACTCAACAACATGCACAGCGGAAGACTTATGACTCACATGGCAACATATGCAAGGCCCAATGTAACTAATGGATCCGAGTCCTGTCCGAGGGTACGCTTCAGCTCGCCCAGTACGTTCCTGCACTACAAGCAACTCATCCTACGGGATGAAACCCCGCAGGCGAGGGGTGAGTCCGAAGCGCTCACCGACGAAAGATAAACAGAGATATATTCAACCATAATACTTTCGAAGTAAAACAACCATCAAACAGATGAAACTACACACACAACACGACAGAGGAATCTAAATCAAACAACGCATCAAGGAATCTAACACAACCAACACGTCAAAGGAATCTCACTAAATCACATCAAAGCCAAGACCAAAAGATTACTTATTAGTTTTTATTACCAATTTTATCTTCCGGGCCCCGTCACTGGACAAGCTAGGGTCGTACCTGGTTATTAACTAATTCTGGAAGGCAGGCCCACCACAATCCGGGATCAACATCCCCATATCTCAAATCCGAGATCAACATCCCCATATCTCAAATCCGGGATCAACATCCCAATATCACAAATCCGGGGTCAACACCCCAACCAACAAACCCTCTGGCCAAGACACCACAGAACTAGTCTCTAACCATCTAGTCGTACCACTACTTTCCAAGTGACAATTACATCATCATCTCACTTTCAATTTCAGTTCCATTTCCAATACTCATTATTCTTTTCCCAATTATCCACATTGACCAGTTCATCATTATCCTCTACACAATATCACAAATCCAATAACACAGTCTAACATCAACAACAACAACATCACAACAATCATAATCATCACAGATTATTTCTCAGGCTCAACCAATCCGCAATTTCATATCACTAATTACACACAATTAACAGTACAACAATTATTCACAGTATCCACATGATCAATCCACACAGCCCAGCAACAGCAACAACATTCATGGCAATCAAATAACTAACAAGGATCATTTCAACGGTTCAATCAAACAACAAAGCATACACAGTATTACGGGCACATATCAAGGTTTATCCATCCTCACCT
>JAKUCV010007696.1:9994-38239 GCA_028386065.3 Turnera subulata
CAGAATGATAATATAATAATATTTTAAAGCATTTATAGAAGTATTTTTGGATAATTTTAGTAACTTTAGCCTTAAATATTGGATAAGTCTTATATTAAATCAGTAAAATATCTATACCCTAAATATAATCGGGTCATAAACAGGTACCTATCGGGTTGGCGGGTCAACCCGCTACCTGACCTGCTAATTTTCGTGTCGTATCGGGTCGACCCATTTAACTAAACGGGTTGGAAATCTCTGACCTATACCTGCTAATTTCGTGTCGGGTTGTCGTGTCAATACCCGTTTTGCCAGGTCTAACCGAGGCCACCCAAGTTTGATCCTGTCGGGGTGCATGATTTGTGGTATTGGGTAGATTTAGGTTAGGATGGGGTTAGGGGTAATATAGGTATTAGGGTTGGGCGTGGGGCCCTTAGGATGATAAAAAAAAAATCTTTCTTTAATCATTTGTTCAAGTTTACCCTCCTAACTTTAGTCCTTTCCATTTCCAGGGCACTAGGTATGCATGGTCCCTTGTCTTAGCACTTTCCTATATGTCACCATATATGGAGGGATTACTTTTTCACAAGAGTCTCTATCTGTCTAGCACGCAAAGGCCCGGTACCAAAGTAAAGAAACCAGACCGTACTCTCTATTGCCTTCCTCTTTTTTTGAGTGATTTACACAGTTTTAATTTATAGGCACTTTTGTTTCATAATTCAAGCTACATTCTTCTCTTTATAATACAATATATTTATCATTGTACTCATAATTCAAGCTACATTCTTCTCTTTATAATACAATATATTTATCACTGTACTTTTCTTGGGGTAGGAATTTAGGTAGGAGAGGTCTTAAAATGGCTGCCAAGGTTTTCAAAGTGGTATTTTATGGGCCCTTTAGGGTGTCTTAATGAGTCATAGTTGGATTTCTCAAGCCCTTGTGAATTGATTAGGCTATTAATCAAATACAAAGAATCAATGTGACCAAATGGGGGGTTTGCACAAAACCAAAAATACCTTAGTTGTTTCAGATCTGTCTAATACATTTGAGCATGTACATAATTGATTTGAATCACAATTGCAATATAAGGTTGCCATTTGAAGCTTGCTAGAAACTTTACAAATTTTACTAGTTCCCCTTGTTTTTAGAGTGCATGACTTGGTCTTTCATAAACTTTGCAGATTTCCTTTTTCAACTTTAGTTGGTTTGTGGTCGCTTAAAGCTTTGAGGGAAGCTTTAAGATAAGCTTCTCCATACTTGAATGACGTGATTTTTAGTACTTGATATTCTGAAAGTGTGATATGCGTGACAACATGTTAAATCTGTCATTTATGTGTTCTTCTCATTCTGAAAGTGTTTATCTTGTACTATATTAGTAATAATATGCCTTGCTCTTGTAGATATTATGGATAAATTTTGGATTGCAAAGCCAAGGAACACCGATGAATACTTACTTGGTTTAGAAACCTTCTTAGAATTTTCCTTTATAAATGCATCTATTAGGAATAAAATTCAATGTCCATTTCCTAGATGTGGGTTTTTCAAAATGGCAAACTCTTTCCCCAAAATTATGTCACTTGGTTTTTACATGGTGAGTTGGATGTGGTAAACAATTTACCCAACATAGAAGTTCCACAAGAGGCATCACATTCTAAAAATCCTATAGAGTTGTTAGTAAATGAAGCATTTGGAGACTTAGGGCATGAAGATATTCATGAGAGTCCATCTAATGTAGTGGGTGAAGGAGAAATTTCTAATGATGATCATGGTTTAGAATATAGGGACTTCTTTGCTCTACTTAAGGATGGGCAGCAAGCATTGTATGAAGGGGCAAAGTATTCTAAGCTAGAGTTTTTGTTAAAGTTGTATCATATCAAGAGTTTGTATGGGATCACAGATAAGGGTATGGGAATGATAATAGATTTGTTGAAAGATGCCTTTCCGTTTGCAAAACTCACTAAAACCTTCTATGGGGCTAAAAAAATCGTAAAGAAACTTTCTTTGGGATATGATAGAATTGATGATTGTCTAAACGATTGTATGTTGTACTGAGAAACTGATGCTAACAAAGAGAAATGTAAGGTCTGTGGTACACCTAGGTGGGACCCTAAAGGGAAGACCAAGAGTCCAGCGAAAGTTCTTCGTTATTTTCCATTGAAAAAAAGGTTGCAAAGGTTGTTTATATGCTCTAAGACTGCAGAGTATATGAGATGGCATAAGGAGGAGAATAATTCGGATGGAATTTTGAGGCGTCCTAGGAATGGTGAGGCAAGGAAGAAATTCGATGTAAGTTTCCCTGAATTTGCATCGAAATCGAGGAATGTTAGATTAGGTCTAGCAAGTGATGGTTTTAACCCTCATGGAAACATGAGCACTTCTCATAGCATTTGGCCTATTGTTTTGTTTCCTTATAACCTTCCTTCTTGATTGTGCACGAAACAACCAAATTGTATCCTTTCAATGATCATTCCAGGACCACAACCACCCGGAAAAAATATAGATGTATACTGTAACGCCCCGTATTTTTCATAATTTAATTTATGGAATTTTTGGAATTTATTCCAATTCTACCCTAGAGGAATTTTCAAATTTTTGGACAGGGAAAAATAAATTATTTTCCTTGAAAAAAATAAATTTTATTCTACTTTGGGTAGTTCCTCAAGTGGGTTTCGTCGTATATAATTATTTCGTTTCGGGTGAAAGACGGGGAGTTGAACTTAAACTACGTCGTATTAGATAAAAGGGACAAAAGGAAAAATAAAATAATAAAACCTAAAATAAGGGCGCGTTGACTAGGGAGAGTTGACCGCGCCTTAGACCAAAACGACGTCGTTTTGGTCAAGGCCGGCCAACCCTAACCCTTTCCCCCTATTCTTTCTTTCCTTTCTCTCTCTCTCTCTTTTCTTTTCTTCTTTTCTTTCCCTGCGCCTCTCACCACGAACCCACTCCCGCTTCTCCCTCTCCAACCGTTTTCTTTTTCTTCTTCTCTTTTCTCCCACTCTTCTCTTCTTTTCTTTTTCTCTTCTTCCCTGGTTCTCTTCTCTTCTCCCTCACACAAACTCGCCGCCGCTACCTTCTAATCGCCGCCGTGCCGCCGCAGTTGCACTGAGGCAGGTCACGCCAGTCGAGGACGAACAGCAGGAAGCCGAGAACGGGCTCAGGTGCTTTCCGTCGTCGCTTGCTGGTAAGTCTCGTCATTTTTGGTTTCTTCTCTTCTTTCTCCTTCACGTTTTGTGGGTTTTTGCATTAACCCGTTTTTGGTTCTTTCTTGTGGCGGCGGGTTGTGTGTTATTTGATGGGTTGTGACGGGGTGTGTTTGGACTCAGGCCGGGAACGATTGCTGCTCGGCAGGAACGCGTGCTGGCAGAGTTTTTGCTAGTCGGCTGTGGATCTTGGTTGCAGATCCGGTTGAGGCAGGAAGGATTCAATTTCCGGTAAGTGTCCCGACAATTCTTTTTTCTATAAGTGTCCCAGCAGTTCTTTCTTCTTTTCCAATTCGTTTTTCTAAGTGGAAATGGTTGAATGTTGGGTTGCTGCTTTGTGGATGTTGATGGTTTGAGAATGGCAGTGTGTTCTGGTCGTTTCTGGTGTTGTGTGTAGATTTCCGGCGAGGCTGATCGGAATCCGGCGAGCTCGGGAATATTTCAGCGAGGGCTCGGGTTCGGTCCAGCAGGACATACCCTTCTTCTTCAACTTTTAAACGGTATTTTCTCCCAGTTTAGCCTCGATTTTGTTTGTACATAAATTAACACTTTATTGGCATATGTACAATTAAATTCAAGAGACCTAGTGGAATACCGTTTGTGGGGATGTGAGTTTGTGTGGCTGGAATTTACCGACACGGTTAGAACCTTAGGCCGGAATAGACTTGGGCTCGGGAATGACCATAGAATGGTATTCAGGAAAACCGGGTCCAGGCCCAACATTTAGTTGGAGGTTATTTTTGGACTTAAGTAACGAGCTTTAAGCCCAATTTCATAATTTGATAATTGGGGACTTAGGGAAGTGGGATTTTGGCCCGAGACTCGGTTTTGGACTTAGATGGGCTTAAGCCCGGTGAACCTTAGGACCTGATTTTTGGAGCTTTGGTGAGAGAACACCTTTGTTGGGCTTAGACCCTAATCTCATAATCTATTAGCTAGGTCGGGTTTTGCTCAGTTGAGCATATAATTATCATGCATGCACGGAGTTGTTTGTAAATTGTGTTGTAATTACTGTGTGCGCCGGTATTCAGGCACGGGAACTACCTCGGGAGCTGGAGGATCTGTCTTGGGGAAAACTCCACAGAATAACCGTCATTGAGGTGACTTTATAAGTCTTTTTATGTTAGTTTGCATGTGCTTGTTGGTTTGGTTTGTCTGAGTTACATGCCTTGTTTGCTAACATGCCATGATCTGTATTGTATGCCTGTGTATTACTATTTGCCGGATGAGCATGATTTGTTTAATTGTTATGAGATATAACATGTGGTATGATTTTGGGTGGTCGTTGTGATGTACTGTGGGTTTGAAACCCGGATGCTTGATTAAGTGAATAATTCACTCAACCTTGATAAATCATAATTTATGACACACACATGAATCCTTAAGTATGAATAAGAATAATACACAATAAAAATTTACTACTGTGGGCTGTTGACCGGTTGGTTCGAGCGAGAAGTGATACCCCTCGGGATTGCATGCGGGATAGCATGATACCCCCTACTGTGATGATCGGTTCTACCTCCCTCCTTCTACCTCCCCCTTTCTACCTCCCTGTTTCTCTCCGTCTCTCTCTCTCTCTCTCACTGTGATTGTATCTGGGATTATTGCCTGGTTATATTGGGCTTATGCCCTGGTCATCTCATGAGATGGGACCGAGCTCCACGTACACAGTAGGGGGCCCTGAATAATAAATATAATAATAATAACAGAACACAATCAGTTGTAAAACATAAACTATCTGTTTATATGTTGTTGGCATGTTAGTACTGATTATTGTATGTTTGCTTACTAGTGCTTGTTCCTCTACACACCTTTCGAGCTTGCTTTGCACACCTACATAACTAGATTTATACTGCTCACTCAGTAGGTGACTCACATTATCACCGCCGTTGTTTTTCAGACCCTTAGTTAGCGTGCTGTTTCCCTTTTCCTTTCCGGAGTACGGACGAGGATATCCCAGTAGGTAGCTGTGCTTCTTCTCCCGGTTGGATCCATAGAGCCGACATGCATAACATTTTCTTCTCTTGATTTTATTTTATTTTGTCTTCCGCTGCATAGAAACTTGTTAAGATGTCATTCTTGTTTTCATTACATTGTCGACGGTTTGCCGGGATTTGATACATGATGTTGTTTCGGTAGATTTGTCGGGTTTGACTTATGGCTTGATAAGCCGGTTTATTCCAGTTCTTTTATGACATCTCAGTTTAATAAGGTTTATAGATAATGTTTTGGTATTGGATTACGTATCCCGGGTTTCAGGGGCATTTTGATAAATTTTTTTATTTAATTATTTTATTTTGTAAAATTGGGATAAGGGCGTTTCAACTTGGTAGCGGAGCAGGCTTCAGGTCCTTGGTTTTAAAAGTGTTTTAAACTTAGTTTTTAAAAGTGATTTCTGTGTTTAAGCCTGTTTCCGGATTTATAAAGTGTTTTTGACCCATTTGCATTCATATAGGCATCGATATGGATCACCAGAGGCAACACATTGCTGAGGAGGACGCCGCCACTCATGTCTCCGACAACGTGTAGGTGATGCAGGTTCCTATTGGGCAGGGCAACAATAGTGCAGCAGGGAATGATGATGCAGGAGCTGGGGCATAAAATGCAGTGCCACCAGTACCACATGTTGCGGACCCAGTGTTCCAGCAGTATCAGGTTTTCTTGCAGTGGCAACAGTTCCAGCAGTTTTAGCAACAGCAGCAGAAACCGGTTGCACCTGTTGTGGCACCCGTGGTAGGTGGTATGTAGAGTGGTTACAAACATATGGACAAGTCCGCAGTTAAGGAGTTTTCGGGTGAAAAAGTCACTGCAAAGGATTGCGATGATTGGTTTCGTCAGGTGGAGAATGTCGTGGAGAAGTTCGTGTGTCCGCCTTGGCACTGGGCAATGTTTGTTGCACATAAGTTCACGGGTTATGCATTGACATGGTGGCGTGGACTTGTAGAGAACCTACCGAGGCCTGTGGAGATGCCATGGGAAGACTTCAAAGAGAAATTCTATAAGGAGTATCTCACTGTTGGTTTCTTGGAGGAGCAGAAACAGTAGTTTCTTGAGGTGAAGCAAGGGCTAGATGAGTCGGTGTCAGCATTCAGGATCCAATTCAGCATCCTTCTCTCTTACGCCAAGGAGTTTGTGCCCGATGAGGTGACTAAGTGTAGACGGTTTATTAACGGCTTACGTACGGAGTTGGCATTAGTTGTGGCTGGTGGAGGGCACAAGACTTGGGAGGCAGTTTGTGAGGCTGCTTTAGATGCTGAGAGGGTGCAGTTGATTGGACAGGAGGCTCGGGCAGCCGAGCAGAGGAAGCAGTCATCTATTCTAGACAGAAGAGACAGTACTTTGATGCCGGAGATGCAAACTATTCTGGTGGATAGGGTTCTCCTTACCGAGGTTCGAAGAAGTCCCGAGGGCAGAACTATTAGGGTGGACCTGGCAGATCTTCGGGAGGACAGTCCTATCAGTCTGGATCTCAGGGACGGGGTTCCTCGGCACAATTTTTGGTACATGCTGGTATTGCAATAAGCCACCAGAAGTCAGCATGTTACAAGTGGATTAAAGATAGTGGTTGCAGTGGTTCCCAATATACAGTACAGAGTTCTATGGCCAGTGGTGCTGCTTCTTCGGGTCCGAACAAGGTGGCGGACAACAGGGACAAGGTCGTGGGGGTTCTGGAGCTTCGAGCCGCGGGGGTGCAACTCAGTCTGCTGCAGCTCCTAGGGTTTATGCCATTACCCGGGAGGAGGCTGCTGATGCTCCAGAGGTTATCGCAGGTACATTTATGGTTTTCGGTCAGTATGCACATGCTTTAGCTGATCCAGGCTCAACACACTCTTTTGTATCACGTGCATTCATGACCATGCATAACATATAGGATGATAACCTTAGTAGACCCCTGAGAGTCCGTTTACCTACAGGTGATATAGTAGTTGTTGATCGAGTTTGTAGAGGCATATGGATAGTGTATGATAGTGAGAGTTTCCCTTCTGATCTTGCTGTCATGGACTTGGGAGAGTTTGATGTTATCTTGGGCATGGATTGGTTGTCCAGACACCTGGCAATAGTTGATTGTCAGCCAAGGAAGTTTCTTTATCTTCTCTGTTGGGGCAAAGAATGGTGTTCTTTGGAGAGCGAAGAGCACTATCAGCGTGTTGCATCTCGGCCATCCAAGCTTTCAGGATGATCCGAGAGGGTTGTGATGCTTTTCTAGCTCACGTGGTCGATTCTTTGGTACCAGTGCCAGGGTGGAGAATATTCTAATTGTTCGGAAGTTTTTAGATGTGTTTCCTGATGATCTACCAGGGTTGCCTCCGGAGCGAGAGGTGGAGTATACGGTTGACTTGGTACTGGGAGATGCGCCTATCTCTATACCACCCTACAGAATGGCTCCGACAGAACTTCAGGAGTTGAGGATATAACTCGAGAAATTGTTAGATTAGGGTTTCATTAGACCGAGCATCTTACCTTGGGGTGCCCCGGTCTTGTTTGTGAAGGAGAAAGATGGCAGTATGCAGATGTGTGTGGACGATCGACAGTTGAACAAGGTGACTATGAAGAACAAGTATCCTTCGCCTATGATCGATGACTTGTTCGACCAGTTGCAGGATGCATCCGTATTCTCGAAGATTGATCTACGATCTGGTTGCCATCAGGTTCGGATTACAGAGCAGGGCATAGCGAAGACTACATTCCGTACTCGGTATGGTCATTATGAGTTTGTGGTTGTTCCATTCGGGCTGACGAATGCACCGGCAGTGTTCATGTGTATAATGCAACAGGTCTTCCATGAATTTCTAGACCGGTTTGTGGTAGTGTTCATCGATGATATTCTGGTTTACCCGTGTAGTAAGGCCGAACATGGGACCACTTGACACAGGTTTTGCAAAGGTTGAGAGAAGAACAGCTCTATGCCAAGCTCAGCAAGTGTGAGTTTTGGCTGGATAAGGTCGCGTTTCTCGGTCATGTTGTGCCTGGTGAGGGCATTAAGGTGGACCCTACCAAGATTAAGGCAGTCATGGATTGGGAGCCACCGAAGAATGTACCTGAAATACGAAGTTTTCTTAGACTTGCTGGTTATTAGCGGAGGTTCATTGAGGGTTTTTCCTTGATAGCGGGTCCCATGACAAAGTTGTTGAGGAAAGACTGTACCTTTGTTTGGGATGATCGTTGTCAGAAGAGTTTTGAGGAGCTGAAGAGTCGATTGACTTCTGCACCGGTTTTGACTGTTCAAGACCCGGAGTGGAGTACATGGTGTTTAGTGATGCTTCTGGTTTGGGCTTGGGATGTGTTTTGATGCAGGAGGGTCGGGTAATTGCTTATGCTTCCAAGCAGTTGAGGACTCATGAGAAAATTATCCGACCCATGATCTGGAGTTAGCTGCTGTGGTCTTTGCTTTGAAAATTTGGAGACACCATCTGTACGGTGAGAAGTGTCGGAATTTCACAGATCACAAGAGTTTGAAGTACATCATGACCCAAAGGGAGCTTAATATGAGGCAGAGCTGGATTGAGGTTCTGAAGGATTATGATTGTACTATCGAGTACCATCCGGGAAAGGCCAACATTGTTGCAGATGCATTGAGCCGGAAGAGAGTTGCTTTTTGCAGATGAGGATCTGGTGTCTTATGCTTTGTCTTCTTTGGTGGAGCTGAGGTCTTTGGATGCATAGTTGGAGGTAGAAGCCATCGGGGCGTTTCTAGCCAGTTTGAGCCTCCGGCCGACCTTGCGGGATAAGATCTTTGAGTTGCAGTTTGGTGATCCTCATCTAGTAGAGTTATGAGACAAGGCTCTCGGGGGAGAGAGTTCTAGTTTCTATGTCCGGGAGGATGGTGCTTTGATGACCGGTGATCGGTTGTGTGTTCCGGACGTCGATGATATGAGAAGATGGATCATGGATGAAGCGCATAATGCGCCATATGCTATGCATCCAGGTAGCACCAAAATGTACCAGAACTTAAAGAGTCATTATTGGTGGCCCGGGATGAAGAAGGATGTTGCGGAGTTTGTGGCTCATTTGTGGATCATGGTATTTTCTCCCGGTTTAGCCTAGATTTTGTTTGTACATAAATTAACGCTTTATTGGCATATGTACAATTAAATTCAAGAGACTTAGTGGAATACCGTGTGCGGGGATGTGAGTGTGTGTGGCCGGAATTTACCGACACGGTTAGAACCTTAGGCCAGGATAGACTTGGGCTCGGGAATGAACTTAGAATGGTATTTAGGAAAACCGGGCCCAGGCCCAACATTTAACTGAAGGTTATCTTTTGGACTTAAGTAACGAGCTTTAAGCCCAATTTCATAATTTGATAATTGTGGACTTAGATGGGCTTAAGCCCGGTGAACCTTAGTACCTGATCTTTTAGAGCTTAGGTGAGAGAACACCTTTGTTGGGCTTAGACCCTGAAATCTCATAATCTATTAGCTAGGGTCGGGTTTTCCTCAGTTGAGCATATAATTATCATGCATACAAGCAGTTGTTTGTAAATTGTGTTGTAATTATTGTGTGTGCCGGTATTCAGTCACGGGAACTACCTCGGGAGCTAGAGGTTCTGTCTTGGGGAAAGCTCCACAGGATAACCGTCGTTGAGGTGACTTTGTAAGTCTTTTTATGTTAGTTTGCATGTGCTTGTTGGTTTAGTTTGTCTGAGTTGCATGCCTTGATTGCTAACATGCCATGATCTGTATTGTGTGCCTGTGTGTTACTATTTTCCAGATGAGCATGATTTGTTTAATTGTTATGAGATATAACATGTGGCATGATTTTGGGTGGTCTGTGTGATGCACTGTGGGTTTGAAACCCGAATGCTTGATTAAGTAGATAATTCACACAACCCTGATAAATTATAACTTATGGCACGCACATGAATCCTTAAGTATGAATAAGAATAATACACAATAAAAATTTACTACCGTGGGCTGTTGACCGGTTGGTTCGAGCAGGAAGTGATACCCCTCGGGATTGCATACAGGATAGCATGGTATATGCGGTTTAGCATATGGGTCTGTGATGACCGGTTCTACCTCCCCCTTTCTACCTCCCTCTTTCTCTGTCTCTCTCTCTCTCTCTGTGATTGTATTTGGGCTTATTGCCTGGTTATATTGGGCTTATGCCCTGGTTGTCTCATGAGACGGGACCGAGCTCGACGCACACAGTAGGGGGCCCTGAATAATAAATAAAATAATAATAACAAAACACAATCAGATGTAAAACATAAACTCTCTGTTTATATGTTGTTGGCATGTTAGTACTGATTATTGTATGTTTGCTTACTAGTGCTTGTTCCTCTACACACCTTTCGAGCTTGCTTTGCACACCTACATAATTAGATTTATGCTGCTCATTGAGTAGACGACTCAAATTATCGCCACTGTTGTTTTTCAGACCCTTAGTTAGCGTGCTGTTTCCCTTTTCCTTTCCGGAGTACGGACGAGGATATCCCAGCATGTAGCTGTGCTTCTTCTCCCGGTTGGATCCATAGAGTCGACATGCATAACACTTTCTTCTCTTGATTTTATTTTATTTTTTTCTTCTACTGCATAGAAACTTGTGGAGATGTCGTTCTTGTCTTTGTTACATTGTCGGCGGTTTGCCGGGATTTGATACATGATGTTGTTTCGGCGGATTTGTCGGGTTTGATTGCTTGATAAGTCGGTTTATTCCTGTTCTTTTATGACATCTCAGTTTAATCAGGTTTATGGATAATGTTTTGGTATTGGATTACGTATCCCGGGTTTCAAAGGCATTTTGGTAAATTTCTTTTATTTAATTATTTTATTTTGTAAAATTGGGATACGGGCGTTTCATGTACCTTAAGCCTCTTTTTAATGAGTTGAATGAGTTGTGGAGTGAGAGGATAGAGACCATTGATGCATCTAACAACAAATTATTCACGATGCGGACAGCTCTTATGTGGTCTGTAAGTGATTTTCCAGGTCTTGGAACTTTATCCGGTAGAATACTCATCTGGGTGTGCTTGTCCTGTTTGTAATTTTGATACTGAACCATGTTATCTGCCGTATAGTAGAAAGTGATGTTTTCTCGGTCATGGTCGCTTCTTAGGAAGGAACCATAGATTTAGATTGATGAGGCTTTGGTTTGATGGTAATACGGATGAGAGGAACCCTTCTAAGAAGTTATCTGGGGTAGACATTTTACAGCAAGTAGATCATATCAATACTACATTCGGGCGATAACCAGCAGAAGAGAATGGGCAAAAGAAAAGGCCTAGACCAAGAAATGTTGGTGAGGGTGCAACTTAACAAAGGAAAAAGAGAAGCATTTTCTTCCAACTTCCATATTGGGAAGTAAACTCTCTACGTCATAATTTAAACGTAATGCATATGGAGAAAAATGTATTTGACAATGTCATACATACATTGCTCAATGACAAAGTCAAGTCAAAGGATCATCTCAAAGCTACAAAAGATCTGCAAAATATGGGTATAAGGCGTGAACTTTGGCCAGATGAGAATGGACGGTTCAAATCTGCCCTCTTCACGATTCCAACCTCTAAAAAGGCAACATTCCTCAAAACATTAAAGAATGCATCGATGCTAGATGGTTATTTTAGCAATATTTCTCGATGTACTGATCTCAAGCAAAAGAGGATTTTTGGCTTAAAAAGCCATGACTGTCACATCATCATGGAGCAGTTGTTACCTATAACCATTTGAAATGTGTTGCCAAGGGAAGTAGTTGCGGTCTTGATTGAGTTCTCTTCATTTCTTAGACATTTTCTCTAAAAAATTTGAGCATTTCAGACTTGGAAAAGTTGCAAGAACGAATTGTACAGACCCTTTGCCATCTAGAAATGTTATTCCCTCCGTCTTTTTTCACTGTGATGGTTCATCTAACTGTTCATCTAGTTGATGAAGCAATACAAGGTGGCCCAGTGCACTACTGTTGGATGTATTTTATTGAAAGGTAGAATTTCTAATGTAGTTTATCTCTTAGTGGTTAAATTTTGTTTTTTAGTAGTGTCATTAAAAATTTCCTATTGTTCAATCATTTGGTGTTCAAGATTGTTAGGTCATTTAAAGTCCCTAGTTGAGAATAAGGCTTGTCTAGAAGGTTCTACAACTGAGAGCTATGTGGCTGAAGAGGCCATAACCGATTGTTCTCGGTACTTTGAGGATATCAAGTTAAGAGTTAACAGACCAAGGCGGGTTAATGATGAGCCACATATTGAGTATACTTCTTCTTTGTTCCCTCGACAAGGCACACATGTTGGCGATTCCACAATGTTTCCATTGACACCTTTGATAATAACTCAAGTGCAACGATATGCTCTGCTAAATTGTGCTGCAATTCAACCATTCATTGAATAAGTTGATGAAACTTATTTAGTAATACTTAGTTAAGAAGGGAAACGCATAAGAAGGTGGCCCAGTTCAACTAATAGTATATGTTTGATTGTGAATTTAGAACATATATAAGAAGGAGCTCTAGGGGACGAAGGATTTCAACTACTGATGTAGAGAGGAGAGCTAACATATAATTTGTTGTTTGGTTTCGAAAATTGGTATGTGGCATAACATTCAAATATAGGTGTACTATCATTGAAATGTCTACTTACATATTGCTTTTATTTTGTTATTGTGAAAATCCTAATAAGGTAAATACAATCTCCATTGACCTACAATTCCTATCCCGAGGTCCATTGCTTATTGCGAAAAGGCTCACTGCTTACTATATGAATGGCTTCAAGTTTCGGACTGGCTAGAGAACGAGGCTTGAAAACCCAAAACAGTGGAATCTATCTAACCCAAATGCATTACAAGCAGAGTTGCCATATTATGGGAAGCTAAAAGATATCATTGAGCTTAACTATTGCGAATGTTTCACAGTTGTCCTTTTTAAATGCCAATGGGTTGACACTACATGGGATAGAGGTTTTAAAAAAGATGCTTGGAATTTTGATTGTGTGAACTTCTCATGGATGATTCATACTATGGAACAAGAGGATCAAGATCCATACATCAAAATTCTCAAGCGTGCATGGTGCACTATGTTGAGGATGAAACTGATATAGGATGGAGTGCGGCTGTAGATGTAAAGCCACAAGATGTATAAGACATGGGGAAGGTTGAAGATGTAGATATGTACGAGAATGAGATATACCAAGAGCAATATCTTTCACAGTTTTTTGATACCAATTATGAAAATGTCCATTTGGCAATAGAGGAAAATGGTGACGATGATGAGAATGAAAACATGTCAGAATAGCTTTTTAGTATAGTTCACAACACCATCAACTTGGTATTTTCTATTTTGGGCTCTGTAATTATGAAATATCATTATCTCTTAGTTTGAATGTGATTGCTTAGTACTTCATTGATTTCTTTATTGACTAGTAGAACGCTGAAGTTTTGTGTATTTTTCTTTTTCTTTTCTAAGCTGATATGAAATGAGAGCAATGTCTGCATTAGACGGATTCATTAGATTTAGTGTAATTTATATTTTTAATAATTTTTTTAGGTGGGCATCCATTGTTGCTGCAACTCTTTTCATTAGAGCAACAACAATTTCAATCTCCATAAATACTCTCAAATCCACTGCCAAACTTAGTGTACGGTATTGTTCTCTCTTTTGCATTTTCTTTTAATTTATTGTTGGATAATTGTCAAAGTTATTTTGTCAAGCCATCTTGACACTTGGAGTGCCTTATCCATCCTAGGCATGAATGATTCCTATGCTTTCACAATACTTAGTTATTTATTAGTAAGCTTTTTTATCGCAAACTAATGGGATACTGTCATATGAGAAGAAATTCCCAATTTCGGAATAAAAAAGGGGTTTGAAACCCGAATGCATGGAGCTACTTCACGGTGCAACATAAATATGATGAGCTTTGCAAATTTTGACTTTTCCACATGGAAGAATATTTAAGAGTTGATGATCACTGATCAGCTTCAGGAATAACTAATCAAGCTAAACTTTTTCAAAGAAGTGACACATCTCTACTTTGTATTGGAGCAGAATGCCCACTGATAAATGCTCAAGTTGTTAATTCTTACCCTGTTACTCAAACTCTTCTCTGTGAAGTTTCTACAATCCGGGGATTAGGTTTGTTTTGAAGTTTAAGTTGTCAAATACAAAAGCAAATTGACAAATATTCAGATTCTAGTGGCCTGCAGCAGAACAGGTACTCTTATCATTCAAATGCCACCAATTTAAGCTCATAATTGAATGTTAAAATCATATATAGTAGACTGACTATATGATGATTTTTGGCCATGATGGTTTTCAGGGTCTTTTTACAATGCTTGTATCTTCTATTATGATTGTAGTGTTGACTCTTTTGTTTAGGCAAAGATTTGTAGAATGATGAACTGATTGTTATTAATTGCAGTCATAAACACGATGCCAGAATCATGTGATTCCTTTGTAATGGATGAAGTTTCTTTGTACTGTATGATTGAATGTTTAAACAAGGTACTGACTGTTTTCTCTTTGTAGGAATGCCGAGGGTGAGCCGTTAAATGCAAGAAGTTTTCCCTATCAGTTAGTTATGATAATGCCCAACCAGCCTCCTCAATTCAGCAACCAGCACCAGTTATTGAACTCCCAACATAGGCAGCACCAACAACTAAGGTCTAACAAAGTGCTTCTACTCAGCCCAAAACACATTCAGGCCCACTTATTCAGCCCCAAACACATTCAGCTCCATCTTTTCAGCCCTCAACACATTCAGCTCCACTTATTCAGTCCCAAACACATTCAGCTCTACTTATTCAGCCCAAACACATTCAGCTCTACTTATTCAGCCCCAAACACATTCAGCTCCACCTATTCAGCTCCCAACACAGCAGGCAAGTACCAATCTCGCACAAAATACCAAAAAAGAACGTCGTGCAGCCCGATATTGGACGATGAAAACAATAGGTAACTTAAGCTAATTTCCCATATTATTTAAGTTGTTCTATTGCTGTAACTTAATTGGTTTTGATGTTACATGTTTTCTTTTTTTCTTTCCAGTTTCTGACATTTTAATTGATTTTGTATTTAAAGACGTAGAGGGAACATTCAAGGAGCTTACAATAAAGGTGAAAGATGTCCTAAATATCCCTGAGGGAACAAAGTTGGCGCTTCTCTGGTATATCTCACTTTGGTTGTTGTTTTGGAGTTTTACAGAATTTTCTCCTATTTTGAAGGCCCTGTTTCATTTCAACACAATAGAGGATTTTGCAGTGAGATATGTCAATCATTCTCTTTGTAAAAAGTGGGGAGATCATAGAAAGAAGTTTTGGGTGGGTGGTATAAGCCTGAAATTCGTAGAGTTGACCTTATAGAAAATCTTCCTCACAACATTGATGTAGATTAGTGGGCTGGTTATGCCGATTATCATTTGAAACCAGAAACCGTAGTAAGTATTTTATAGCGTTTTTACTATAAACTCTTGTATAGCCTAAATATGCCATTAGATCTCTCATTGTTCACAATCTTTTTCTTGTAAGGAACTTTGCAAAAGGAATACTAAAATTCGGAAGAAACCAACCGTTCGACACATTGGTGGATCCAAACCAAATTCAAGGATGGTAGAAATGGTAAAAACTTAAACTTATTGGTCAATTAAAATATACTTGTGGTGTAACTGTTAATATGATTTATGGTTTTACAGTTTTTTCAAATTGGGAAAAGGCCTGGTTGAGCAGACATTTTTCTAGGTACACATAAGAAAAAAGATCGATCATATGTTAATTCAGCTAAAGAAAGATGGGTAAGTAATATGCATTTATTATTATTAGTTTGCATATAAGTTGAATTACTACTAGTACTGCAATTTCCTGGTTCTAAATCTTTCTCATAAGTTCCATAAGATATTGCCATATTCTTTTCCTACCGTATTTGATTAGTCTCTGTTGCTTTTATTTCCTCTGCAGTCCTCTCATTAACAAATGCCATGAATTTTTCAAAAATTATTAAAATTATAAGCATGAATGTGTCTACATGTAAGCTCATGTTGTTGTTCTTGTTCAGGTGGAAAGATTCAGGTTCTTTGTGAATCCTTTGATGAAAACTAATCCTCTTGTTCTATGTAGGAAAAATTTGAGAATGTTGTAACTTAAAGCACTATTGATTAGTCGATAGTTGGGTCTGATGATGTTGTTGCTAAAATTCTAGGAAAGGAACACTTAGGAAGGGCTTAGGATCTGGTGCTATTCTGACTGCTTCTTTCAAACGTACAAGGTTTTAGGCCGGTACAAGCACTAGTGTTAAAAATGATTCTTCATCCTATGCTCAATTGCAAGAGAAATACAAGCAGCTTCAGATTACTTGTATTGAACTTGTGAATGGATTGAAGTCATATTTCATAAAAAAGGATGGGAGGATGCCTAATGAACTTGCTGGAGTATTGCCAACTCAACTTACAGAGGTAAATTCCATAATTGCTCTGTGTTTACTGTTCTATTTTGGTTGGTAAAGTCTGATTTTTATTGTTGTACCTATTATTGTGATTTTGAGAACTCCATTCTGTTTTTGTTCTATTCTGTGGGTCAACTAGTTCTTCTCTTTTTGTCTCGTGTATATGATGAATGGATGCTAATTAGACCAAAAAGGTACTAAAGATGTGGTTTGGATTAGTTAGGGGCAGTGGTTTGGAGTTTTGGGTTACTAGGTATTGAAGAAGTGGGAGTTGCTTTTGAGCTTATTTTTGGGTTGTTCACTGTTGCTTTTGCAATGCTATTGTTGCTGTCATTGACGTTATTCTGCTGCTGCTGTCATTGGTTTTTTTTCCTTTTGGATTGATGTGCAAAAAGGTACTGAAGATGTGGTTTGGATTGGTTGGGGGTAGTGGTTTTGTTTTGAAGTTTTGGGCTGCTAGGTATTGAAGATCTGGGAGTTGCTTTTGAGTTTATTTTTGGGCTGTCACTATTGCTTTTACAATGCTGATGCTGCTGTCATTGTTGTTATTCTGTTGCTGCTATCATTGTTTATTCTCCTTTTCTATACCTCTCTCCTCAAGCCTATTAATGGATCACTGAATTGTTATTTTTGAAGTTATAGGTAAATGATGAACATAGCAGTCCTTCTACTCCAGCTGATGGTAGAAGATCATCACATGGCAGCACGTGCATCTAGAGCCACCAAGATGAAGCCTGAAGATTCTTTATTTTGTTAAAGCACTTTTGTATAATGAGTATGAGAACAACTCATTTTGTGTTTATGACTACTTACTAGGAATGCTTAAATTTTCATGTTAGGTATGTATGACCATGAATGCTTGAACTTTTGTCTTATGATTTATATGATTAAATGTAATTTGCATTACTTAAATGTTTATTACCTTCTATCAATTTATGTCTATTGAGAATTCTATAGGATTTGCATCCTAGCTACTACAACTGAAATATAAACTTAAAATGGCCAACCAAATTGCGTGGGTTGAAATATTGTGGGATTAATATGAAATTGGGGATTAAAATTGCGGGGGCCGAGACTCAAATTGCGGAGGTTAAAAATGCAAATTGCAGGGGTTAGTACTAAATCAGGGGATCAAATTGCAGGGGCCGAGACTCAAATTGCGGAGGTTGAAAATGTTAATTGCGGGGGTTAGTACTAACGAGGGATCAAATTGTGGGGGGTTGAGAGTCAAATTACGGGGGTCGAGACACAAATTGCAAAGGTTGAAAATGCAAATTGCGGGGTTGGAGCTCAATTTGCAGGGGCAAAGTTGCCACGGTATGCATTGATATCGCATCAATTTGGGGAAGTTTGAGATCATATGGCGGCGGTCGAATTTATCCCCTGCAAATTAACTTTTCAATTTGCGGAGGTTGTTGCAGAGGTCACCTTAATGAGCCCGCAAATTGTTTGTTGTGGTGGTAACAGCGCGGGTTTTTGAAACCTCCGCAAATTGCAGCAAAGTCAATTTGCAGGGGTCAAAACTGCCGCAAATTGTTAAAAAAACCCCCGAAAATGACATCTTTTTTTGTAGTGAACGATCAAAAAATTCTTCATAAGTGATAGTTGAAGCAAGCTTCAGATATCTCGAGCTCCATCTAGTCTTACAATCAAGCACCAGTTTTTAAGAATCGTATTCTCCTAAAATACAATAAATTTCAGCAAATCTTTCCTCTCTCTTTGGTGTAGCAGTCCAATTGGCTACTGATGTGTGCATATTTTACACATCATTTTGGGGTTTATTTTGAGACTTATTGCCTTACTTTTACTTATTTATTTACTTTTCTAGCATTTTATTTTAATAAAAGTATCATCGTAGTGTGCAAGGACCTTTTTGCAGGAATTCAAGAATTCTGGAGTTTCTTGGAGTCAAAATCAACAAATGTGGACCTGCACTACAAATTAGCTGCGGATCACTTTTCACAGAATATTTTGAAACATACCCAGAGATTTTGGCGTGAAGCTTGTGGCCGTGACGTTCAAAGTTTGTGCTCCTACAACACGTGGCTACCTTGCAAATGAGGAAGAATAATATTCTGTGCAAGTTGACCACTTCTCACGGATCCCCGGATTCGTGCTTGGCCTTACCTTTCTTTGGCATGATGTGAAATTGGCTGTCAGCCACAAGTGGTCTCCCTCCCTTTTCTTGTATAAATTGACGCAAATTCAAGGCAAAGGAGAGCTTCCAGTTCGTGATTTTGCTCCCAGTTTCGGCTTTATTCTATATACACTAGAGTGGGATTTATTTTTTGTACTTTTCCATTTTCTTGTCAAACATTTTGGATTTTCCGGTTGTAGCTTGGGGTTGGAATTTAATAATGTGATGTGGTTATTCATCCTTTCAAAGTTTGATTTATTTATTTATTTATTTCCTTCCTTGATAATTAAATGATGACTTCTCATGTTTTAGATTCTTCTCATTCTATGGCTAGCTAATTTCATAATTTAGGATGAAGGGATGATCATGTCATTATTTTTGTGCATACTTAATAAACTATTATTTCTTTAAATTATTCTTCTTTCATCTGGTTTATGTTGCTTAGTTAAGTTAGTTGTCTAATCAACAATTAGCTTAAAATTCATAATAGGAAAATGTTAAGTGACAGCTTCATTTTCCTGTAGAAAACCATAAACCGGGCTTTAGGAACCGACCTCGAGGGAGACGTGCTTTCTATTAGAGATTTAGTAGGTAAAAGACTTTAAGCTCTTAATTCATTTTAACACTGGCAAATGGATAGTGGAAATAAGTTAGGAAGGGATTTTATGGCTTACGGAAATGGGTTATTGATCTAATTAGAGTTTACCGGTTCTTTGAAAGAAGAGTATTTTTAGGATTTAATATCAGATCTACACGGGCAGGTCATGTAGTGACACGACACGGATTGGTTGTGTTGCACTTAATTGCATGAAAATTGTGGCAAGGGATTCCTCGAAGCCCTAGGTGTTTTATCATCACTGTTATCTCTGTTGCTATTGCTCATTGCTGTTTATTTTTCCAATTGGTTATCACCAATCAATCGACTCCTCTTCGAGGCTTTATTTTCTAGATAATCGGATATCACAGTGTTAATAGTACATAGCGAAGATCCCTGTGAGATGACCTTAGCACTACAACATCCTGTATACTTGCAGGCGGCTATCAAGTTTTTGGCGCCGTTGCCGGGATATGGTGTTATTGTTGCTTTCTTTTATTTGATCTTTTAATTCTTTTCTTTCAATTCAACAAGTCATGCTACAGTATCTATCTTTCATCTTTGTTATATGTCTCTCACTGTGCCTACTTTTAGTTTCGGGGGATTTTTCTTTGGTTCTGTGCAGTGAGGACACAACAACTTTTAGTTTTGGGGGTGTGCAAACTTTAGCATGCAACATGTATTTTTCAGTTTGCGGACAGTTTAGTTTAGTATCCAAATTTCAGTTTATTTTTCTTTATTTTTCCTTTTTGCTATTTTGCTAATGGACGAATAAGTGTTTTTGCACAAGTCACAGAACACTAAAACGGGCATATCAACTCCGACTTGACAATGGAACGGAAATTCATCAAATTTATCCCATGTATGTCAGGAACTTTCGGGCCGGCATTTGCCTTAAAGGACAAATTTAATTTGGGCCGGGTAAACTTTGCATGGGCCGTGATGTCGTTTGTTTTAAAATTTTCCAACTAACTCTTTTCTTTGTTTTTCCATCTTCCAAAAATAAAAATTGGTATTAATAATAGGTCTTAGAACAGTGAGGACACAGAGGAGATTAAATTTGAATTCCCAGCAATGGACACTTTGTAATCCACGAATTGTCGTTCGTTCTCTTAAATGGAATTGCAATTCAACTCGTCCTAACCTTTTACAACAAAGGGATTGAGACGAATCTCGTTTATATGCTATAGGATGGAATAGAAACGAGATTAAGGGTTGATGAATGAGCGAAAAAAGTACCTTTCAGTTTGGGGGTGCAAGTTTTTGCAAACTTCGGCTTGCAACATGTATTTTTCAGTTTACGGACAGTTTCAGTTTAGTTGTTTTGCAATTTCAAATCCAAATTTCAGTTTATTTTTCATTATTTTTCCTTTTTTATATTTTGCTATTGGATGAATAAGTGTTTTTGTACAAGTCACAGAACACTCAAACGGCCATATCGACTCCGACTTGACAACAGAACGAAAATTCATCAAATTTATCCCATGTATGTCAGGAACTTTCGGCCCGGCATTGACCTTGAAGGACAAATTCGATTTTGCAGGGGGGGGGGGGTGGGGGGTAAACTTTGCATGGGCCGCGATGTCGTTTGTTTCAAAATTTTCCGACTAACTCTTTTTGTTGTTTTTCCATCTTCCAAAAATAAAAATTGGCATTAATAACAGGTTCATAATTCATTCGCGGCAAAATTCTTACAAGGACAATTTTCTTAAGGACATGATTAAGGCATTTTCTTTGTTTAGCATTCACTAACCTTAGATATAGCCTACCCGGATGTATATATCTTTCCTTTGCTAACCTTTTTTGAGCCCATAATGATAGCCACCAGCCATTCGTACCCACACTCACTACCTTAACCATTTTGAAGCCATGCCTATCTTCACATTTTCTTTCTCTTTTCCATTCCTTTATGCATTTGCTTGAATTATTTTGTACCTTTTAGCACTTAATACATACTTGATGATTTATCGGTTCATCTATTCAGGCACCACACATGGAGTTCGTGCAGATATTGGAGATGTTTGCTTATTTTTTCTTCTTTTCTCAAACTAACACAAAAAAAAGAGAGAAAAAGGGACAGAGAGCTATTTCTTCATCTAATTAATTGTCTCTTCTCATATCCATCCAAAAAAGGAAAAGAGGAAAAGAAAAGAAAAAAAAATTCAAAAACAAGTTAGAAAAATTCTCCATCACGCACACAAATTTGGAACCGTTCGAGAATCATTTTTTCTAGCTAGGAGTTGGTACAAATTTTTCGCTCGAGCATTTGCATCTTTTGTTCTTCTTTTTTCCATTTCTTGTTAACTTAACCCAAGCCCCATTACAACCTGAATAAAGTCCGTTTGAACCTTTTGATTGAAGTCCTTGCTATTAGTGGAGATTGAGGAATGAACCTGTATATTTGACTTGTTTCTTTTCTTTTCTTTTCTTTTCCTAATGCCAAAACTAATCTACCTTTTTTTTAGCAAAATAGAGGATATAGGAGAATTTGCCCAAATAATATCAACACCCGACTAAGTAAAATTCGGCCCTATTGAGTTTTTTTTCTTTTTGAGGTTCTTTGCAGGTCAGGGATCTTGACATCTTGGGGTATCTTTGGAGGATCTTCTGGGACATTGGAGATTTCGACTCCCACTTGCCCTGTTGAGTGAACTCCTTTTTATCCATGTGCATATTTTACACATCATTTTGGGGTTTATTTTGTGATTTATTGCCTTACTTTTATTTATTTATTTACTTTTCCGGCATTTTATTTTATTTTATTTTAATAAAACTCTCATCCTAGTGTGCTTAGTTAAGTTAGTTGTCAGATCAACAATTAGCTTAAAATTCATAATAGGAAAATGTAAGTGACAGCATCATTTTCCTATAGAAAACCATAAACCGGGCTTTAGGTGTTAGAACTCAGGCCTCCTTGTCTCATTTCAGGGTTTTGATATTGACAAACCAACCATGACTCAATTGATGACAATCTTGAAGCAAAAAGAAATCAATCAAGGAGCAAAGAGCATAAGAATTGAAGTGACAAGCAATGAGTGTTAGGAACTCAAAATTGTACAAAGGTTAAACACTCAATTCTTCTAAGACATTGGCTCAAAGCAAAATCAATTTTACTCATGCATCAAACAACTTTTCTCCAATCGTAAAAATCATTTTTGAGCATTGAACATCGATGTTCAAGTTTCCAACATCGATGTTCCTGCCTTCGCACAATTTTTTAAAAGAGGCAGTACCTCAGAACATCGATGTTGGATTCCTAAACATCGACGTTATTATGACCGTTGCACTTAAAATTTTTTGCAGCATCACAACATCGATGTTCAACTTTAAGACATCGATGTTCCTTCAATTGTTTTTCTTCAGAACTTTGGCAGAGTCTCAAAACATCAATGTCCAAATGGTAAACATCGATGTTCCAACATCAAACATCGATGTTCAAAATTCAGACATCGATGTTCTCATGATGCTCATCTTTAATCTGTTTTGGCAGTGTTCCAAAACATTGATGCTCCATTCGTAAACGTCGATGTTTAGTGACCGTTCGACTCAATAATTCATATTTGTTGTCAAAACATCGATGTTCACTTTGTAAAGATCGATGTTCTTGTGGCCGTTAGTCCAAATAATTCAAATTTACTGGCTAAAACATCGATGTTGTGCCGTTGTGAGCGTATACCTTTTTCAACTCCCCATGTTGTTTTGTCTAAAGATATTTTGGATTGATTCCACAACGGTCATACATGTTTTGAGACATATCAATAGAGTTATTGCACCTCTCTTTAACACCATCAACTCTCTACTTTTTAAGCATTCATTGTTATTCATTCATACACAATTTGATGAGCCAATATTCTTGAGAATTGAGAGTTGCCTTTATAGAGCTTTATTTGTTACTCATATCCACTCTTTGAGAGAGTCTTGCTTTGAGTGATTTTAAGTGTTTTCATACACCTTAAGGGAGCAAATTCATAGGAAGAGTGTTTTTCTTTCTGTGAGAGAAGTCTTGAAGCGAGGTATCTTCAAGCAAGTAAGTAGAGTTTCGTGTGTCTTGAGCTCTAGGTTTGTAAACGGTTTGTTAAGCACCCAGAAGCTTAACTTAGATAGTGAAATCTTTGAGAGAGTCTCTCGGAGGATTGGATTAGCCACACAAGTTGTGTGTGTGAACCAGTATAAATGTTGGTATGTCCTTATTCTTTCAATTCCGCATTTAATTCCTGCAAGTTTTTAGTTTCGTCCGAAAAATGCTATTCACCCCCTCTAGCGTAGGACACCTATTCTAACATTAGGAACCGACCTCTAGGGAAGCGTGCTTTCTATTGGAGATTTAGTAGGTAAAAGACTTTAAGCTCTTAATTTATTTTAACACTGGCAAATGGATAGTGGAAACAAGTTAGGAAGGGAATTTATGGCTTACGGAAATGGGTTATTGATCTAACTAGAGTTTACCGGTTCTTTCAAAGAAGAGCATTTTTAGGATTTAATATCGACCTACACGGGCAGGTTATGTAGTGATAGGATACGGCTTGGTTGTGTTGCACTTAATTGCATGAAAATTGTGGCAAGGGATTCCCCGAAGTCCTAGGTGTTTTATCATCACTGCTATCTCTTTTGCTATTGCTCATTACTATTTATTTTTCCAGTTGGTTATCACCAATCAGTCGACTCCTCTTCGAGGCTTTATTTTCTAGAAAATCGCATATCACAGTGTTAATAGTACTTAGCAAAGATCCCTATAAGACGACCTTAGTACTACAACATCCTGTATACTTGCAGGCGGCTATCAAGTTTTTGGCGCTGTTGCCGGGGATATGGTGTTATTGTTGCTTTCTTTTGTTTGATCTTTTAATTTTTTTCTTTCAATTCAATAAGTAATACTACAGTATCTTTCTTTCATTTTTGTTATATGACTCTCACTGTGCCTACTTTAAGTTTGGGGGGATTGTTTTTTGGTTTTGTGCAGTGAGGACACAACACCATTCAGTTTTGGGGGTGCAAGTTTTTGCAAACTTTGGCATGCAGCATGAATTTTCAGTTTATGGCAGTTCAGTTTAGTTGTTTTGCAATTTCAAATCCAAATTTCAGTTTATTTTTCTTTATTTTTCCTTTTTGCTATTTTGCTAATGGACGAATAAGTGTTTTTGCACAAGTCACAGAACACTGAAATGGGCATATCGACTCCGACTTGACAATGGAACGGAAATTCATAAAATTTATCCCATGTATGTCAGGAACTTTCGGGCCAGCATTGGCCTTGAAGGACAAATTCGATTTGGGCCAGGTAAACTTTGCATGGGCTGCGATGTCATTTGTTTCAAATTTTTCCAACTAACTTTTTTCTCTGTTTTCCATCTTCCAAAAATAAAAATTGGCATTAATAATAGGTCTTAGAACAGTGAGGACACAACAACTTTCAGTTTGGGGGTGCAAGTTTTTGCAAACTTTGGCCTGCAGCATGTATTTTTCAGTTTACGGACAGTTTCAGTTTAGTTGTTTTGCAATTTCAAATCCAAATTTTAGTTTATTTTTCATTATTTTTCCTTTTTGCTATTTTTCTAATCGATGAATAAGTGTTTTTGCACAAGCCATGGAACACTCAAACGGGCATATCGACTCCGACTTGGCAATGGAACGGAAATTCATCAAATTTATCCCATGTATGTCAGGAATTTTTGGGCCAGCATTGGCCTTGAAGGGAAAATTCGATTTGGGCCGGGTAAACTTTGCATGGGCCACGATGTCGTTTGTTTCAAAATTATCCGACTAACTCTTTTTGCTGTTTTTCCGCCTTCCAAAAATAAAAATTGGCATTAATAACAGGTCTTAGAACAGGTTCATATTTCGTTCGAGGCAAAATTCTTACAAGGACAATTTTCTTAAGGACATGATTAAGGCGTTTTCTTTGTTTAGCATTCACTAACCTTAGACATAGCCTACCCGCGTGTATATATCTTTCCTTTGCTAACCTCTTTTGAGCCCATAATTATAGCCACCAGCCATTTGTACCCAAACTCACTACCTTAACCATTTTGAAGCCATGCCTATCTTCACATTTTCTTTCTCTTTTCCATTCCTTTATGCATTTGCTTGAATTATTTTGTATTTTTTAGCACTGAATACATACTTGATGATTTATCGGTTCTTCTATTCAGGAACAACACATGGAGCCCGTGCAGATATTGGAGATGGTTGTTTATTTTTCTTCTTTTCTCAAACAAACACAAGAAAAAAAGGGATAGAGAGCTATTTCTTCATCAAATTAATTGTCTCTTCTCATACCCATCCAAAAAGGGAAAAGAGGAAAAGAAAATAAAAAAATTCAAAAACAAGTTAGAAAAATTCTCCATCACGCACACAGATTTGGAACCGTTCGAGAGTCATTTTATCTAGCTAGGAGTTGTGGTACAAATTTTATGCTCGAGCATTTGCATCTTTTGTTCTTCATTTTTCCATTTCTTGTTAACTTAACCCAAGCCCCATTACAACCTGAATAAAAGTCCTTTTGATCCTTTTGATTGAAGTCCTTGCTATTAGTGGAGATTGAGGAATGAACCTGTATATTTGACTTGTTTCTTTCGTTTTCTTTTCTTTTCTTATTGCCAAAACTAATCTACCTTTTTTTTCAGCAAAATAGAGGATAGAGGAGAATTTGCCCAAATAATATCAACACCCGGCTAAGTAAAATTCGACCCTATTGAGTTTTTTCTTTTTGAGGTTCTTTGCAGGTCAGGGATCTTGACATCTTGGGGTATCTTTGCAGGATCTTCCGGAACTTTGGAGATTTCGACTCCCATTTGCCCTGTTGAGTGAACTCCTTTTTACCCATGTGCATATTTTACACATCATTTTGGGGTTTATTTTATGATTTATTGCCTTACTTTTATTTATTTATTTATTTTTTAGCATTTTATTTTATTTTATTTTAATAAAACTCTCATCCTAGTGTGCAAGGACCTTTTTGCAAAAATTCAATAATTCTGGAGTTTCTTGGATTCAAAATCAATAAATGTGGACTTGCATTACAAATTGGTTGCGGGTCACTTTTCACAAAATATTTTGAAACATACCAAGGATACTCTAGATAGATTTTGGCGTGAAGCTTGTGGCCATGACATTCAAAGTTTGGGCTCCTACAACACGTGGCTACCTTGCAAATGAGGAAGAATAATATTCTGTGCAAGTTGACCACTTCTCACGCAAGCGTCCCCAGATTCATGCTTGGCCTCACCTTTCTTTGGCATGATGTGAAAATGGCTGTCAGCCACAAGTGGTCCCACTCCCCTTTCTTCTATAAATTGACGTAAATTCAATGCAAAGGAGAGCATCTAGTTCGTGATTTTGCTCCCAGTTTCGGATTTATTCTATATACACTAGACTAGGATTTATTTATTGTACTTTTCCTTGTCAAACACTTTGGAATTTCCGGTTGTAGCTTGGGGTTGGAATTCAATAAAGTGAAGAGGTTATTCATTTATTCAAGGTTTGATTTGTAAGTAACCGGCCAAGCAAACTTGACAATCAAGAGCAGCGGAAAGACCCGGAAACTTTGGAGGATCCAAGTGAAGCAACTAAATCGAACAACAAAAAGAACATACCTGAAACGGTTGAGGTCTTTCACTCAACTGATGATCCGAATCAGTAAGAGCCGGACAGCAATCCCGCCCCTCTACGATATCCACACGAACCGTGATAACTAGTTGGAATCGTCATACGATTACCAACCCGAGCACCCCCGAACTGATGTGCTAGCAGCAGGTTTTCAGAAGCTAGAGTTTGTGGTATTTTCTTCTATTTCAAAGAAGATGTGTAGTCTGAAAACTCAAGAACACTCAAGACTCTCTCAAGTTCTCAATGCTCTGAAAATTTCAGGCTCAAAGTGATGAAGACCCAAGGCATAATCAGATTATGCTTAGTCTAATCCCACTCACAAAAGTAAGGGACAAAGTGGCCAACACCTTTGGCCAACATGATTAGCTTTTAGCTAATGATGTCTATATTAATGTCTTAATGGGATTACACATCACCATGCACTGATTATGATTCAATAAATCAGACATTTAGTGAACCAAACCAGCCCAAAATGATCCTGGTCAAACCACGGTCCAACCACAAACTCAAATACCTGGTTCAACCACGGTCCAACCACGGTTCAACCACCAGCTCGAATCAACGGCTCTAAGTGTGTGACCCTGTAGGCACTTGTAACGTCCGACAATAATTGTAAAATCATTTACAATTATAAGCAAAGAGCGGCGTCTAGCAACACATCTTTGCTACCCGAACGACAAGATCAGTACTGATTCATATGCCTCGCAAACATGTCATCGTCCCTTCGTCCCATTATCAAGATTAAACACGAGACATGGAATATGTCAATCTCGCATATGTTCAATCTCGGTTTCTTGAACCTCGAGTTAACCGCGTAAAACGGATACATATGATATCACCATATCATAATCCGAGCATGGCCATGCATTTCCGGTTCAACTTTATCAAGAAACCATCCGATAATATACCCGTTATATAGGTTGGATGAATCCCCTCTGGATCATACAAAACCTACTACACATTTATCATATACCTAATGATTACACTAAGGTCTACTCATTTACGAAATAGCCAAGAGTAATATCAAAGTATACGACTCATATGTTGGGAACCTTGATGATCTCAGGTCTAAGGACAATACATATAAGAACCGCTATCGACAAACTTATAACGTTCCATGTAGCGTTCTTATGTGGGTCGGTCCAGTCCACAAGTTCACTAACTTGTACCCGTATGTAGAATTCATATCACATATAAATTCTCAACATACGCTAGTCTTAATTTATTATTACAACCCATCCATAATAATAATCGACTAGGGACATTTAAGAATATGAAATATTCTAGGGTTATAAATATGTGCAAGCGTTTATCTCATAAACGATATTTATTGGAATAACCTTAATGTGTATACATGA
>JAKUCV010007697.1:0-18261 GCA_028386065.3 Turnera subulata
ATCGGGTCACCATGAACCCATTTGTGCACACTAGGCCAAGCCTAAGTGCACCATTATCCTCAATCCGACACTCGCACATGTTACCGAGCTTAGACCCATACCAACATAACCTACACGAGCATCCTCAAAGGACGAGTAACACCCGACTCTATTCACTTAAGTATCCCTCTAGGCACCTAGGTGTACCTGGGGTATCACAACTCCATTAACGTTCCAACAGCTTTTGGAAAGTTCAATTTTGAATCTTAATCATGTTGTTGTGAAAAGGTTTCACACCTTTTATCATATACTATAGAAACTGATTAGTAATACCATTCATTATGTCACAATAATTAAGGCCAAAAGTTATGAAAGCAACCTCTCATGAATACTGTGTACAAAACACAATCCCACCTACTTCAAGTGTTTGATCACATGTTAGTTCAAACAAGGTGGGATTCAAACATATAATAAGTAGATTTACTCAAGGTTTGTAGTAATCAAAACTAATTAGGCCAAGGATGGACAATTTGTATTAATAGCATAATTACACAAACTAGCCTAATAACCAAGTATTAATTGCTCTTAAAGCACATGCTAATTTTCATCAGCCTAACAAAGTTTACTAATTAGAAATAATTTTAAGTTCGAGCACCACAGAAGGGGCTTCTGCTTGTCTCGGATCATATATTGCCAATTTGCGTACTTTCCAACACCTCCACGAATTCCTCGTGACAGGACAGATTGTATCATTGTTCCATGTGAAACCCAGTAAAGATAGCGATGCATCAACACGAAAGAAAACAATCTTGAAACAAACAGTGTTGTCCCACACGGGTTTTTTCAGAATAAGACGTCTAATTTTTATGGGTTCAATAAGCAAAGGAACAAAGCATTATGATGTTTTGTACACAAGTTTTAACATAAGATCGGAGTGACGTACGTAAGATTTCACAAATTATATATATCTAATTGCTCACATCGATGCAGATTCTATATCTTTTTACTAAATTCTATAACGTTATAATTGGATAAAGTAATGTAAGTTGAGTTGGCGTATTTGAAATAGACAATTCGGATATATATGTAAAGATTCTTCATCGTTATAAGAATTTAATTATTTTTTTTATAAAATAGAATTTAATTATTTTATTTCTTCTATAATATGTTTCTGATTCGATCATATTTAAATAAAAATAAAACATAGTTCACATTTTTGGGTTAATTACATTTTGACCCCATGAATTCAAGTCTAATTTTGACTCACCACCCGAACTTTTTTTTTCGACAATTGACCCCCGTATTTTCAATTTGATTCAATTAACTGGTTCGGTCCAATCCCAATGGGTTCCGTCTCTTATATTAACGGAATATAGGGATGATAGACATGTGGCAAAATCTTAGCCATTCAACAAATTTTTCTATTTTCTTTTTCCTAACAAAAATGCAAAACAAAAATATGTATATCAAAGAATAAAAGAAAAAAAAAATTTCATCAGCTTTATGTTGAATAATATATATTGGATTTGATTTCGGTTAGTTGCTTTTTCAGTGTACTTAGGTAGCCATCAATGATATGTGTAAGGCTATCATAAATATGACCGGAACTCAAGACCTGTCACTAAAATTAGTAAAACCAAACAAAACATGCAGTCCTGAGTACTTGAGTGATGCTTGTGACATTCCAATAAACATTTAAACGTCTTCTAACATCATAATTAGAACAGATGTCCATAACAGAAGGAGCATATTCGACAAAAAAAAAAAAACCTAAGGTCACTTTATTTGGCTAACTGAGCTAAAGCATGAGCTTACCGGTCCTAAGTACATGATGTGTACAATTAATAGTTACAAATCTAGCTGGCAAGAGGGAATTAATGTCGTCATCAGCAAGCATACCGGCATTTGATAATGTACAGGGGCGGATATAGGAGGAGCGTCAGGCCCGCCCTAGAATGTATTTTTGTAAATGTATGGCAATAATTAATCATAAATTGCTAGGTAGCTTGGTGGTTGGCTCCTTGCATTATACACGTTTGGCCCGGCTCCAGTCCAAGCAACAACTGTGTTTTTTCATTTTTTCTATTTTTACACATACAATACAATTCAGTCCCTATTAATGTAAAAAATAGTATATTTTGGCCCCTCTGAAAAAATTTTCCTATATCCGCCCCTGATAATGTAGATCATCAACAACTTCCAACCCGAAAGTAGCAGCTTTAGCTTCAGTTTTTGGATCAAAACTTGCTTCTTTTATTGGTTTTCCATCTGGTATTCGGATCCCAACTAATCTGGATTCGAACCAGATTTTGCACCTGGTTATGGTGGAATTTTCTACGCAAGGACTCGAAACCAAAATCTGCTTTAAGCAAAAGCACTTGGACCAACCCAACACTGGTGGATCAAAACATTCTTCAAATCAAGTGTGACCAACAACCAAAGGAGAACCTTCACGGTCTCTACTGAGGACTTCTCACTCAACAATAGTTTATGTTTAATTGAGGGTCAAGAAGGAAGAATCTTCTTGACCTTTGAGGAGATTTATCGTGGAAAGAGTGGAGGATAGAACTCCTATTTGGATTGATTACCCTACAATTAATCGAATCAAGGTGTTACTATTTATCACTCTACTCCAAGGCCCGTACGAATCGTAAAAGGGTAGATAGCGAACCCCCAACGACTACTAATTATTTAAAGCCCTCCATTGTTTTTATTTCAATTTATTTGATCTCGCAAACCCAAATTGCAATCTAATATTTTGTTGCCTAAAGATAAAAAATTAGCTAGAGACAATTCCTTCTCTTTGAATCGATCTTATTGGTACAAACAACTATATACTTGCAGATTGGATGCAACAAGGTCTTCTCTGTCCCACTCATGCTACTATACAATTTAATCATATTCTTAATTCTTATACTTTAAGCCTTTAACCTCAACAATTGTTCATGGGACCATTTATAAACTAATCAAATCATACTATATATTCAACATTGTAACACATGTTAAGAAGGAGCAAAAAGAGTTAACTTAGTCTAAAATTGGCCTCTTCTAAGAAGAAGACAGTTTCTGGGGTCAAGGAGGGTCTCATGCAGACGAGGTCTTTGGAGTCTGCGATAGTTCCGTCTCCTACGGGTGAGCACAAGTGAGGTTTAATCCTCTTTCTTTGTTTTAATCATTAGATTACTTTGTTTGAATTGCCAGGGTGCCGGTAAGGAATGTTTCCAGCTTTCTATTAAGGATTTGGTGAGACAGAATCGGGTGGAGATGCTTGTCCTGACTGAAACTCGGGTGAGTGGAAGGACTGCCAATTCGGTAGTTCGTAAGATGGCTTTTCCAAATTCCCACCGTATTGAAGCCATTGGTTTCTCCGGTGGCATTTGGGTGTTGTGAAAGAAAACGGTTGAGGTGACTGTGTTACAGGAGCATATTTAGTTGTTGCTTCTGGCTGTGCATAAGGATAATCGGTGTTTCTTGTTTACTGCAGTGTATGGTAGTCCCCGTCTCGCTTTGCGGAGCTTTCTATGGGCAAATTTATGTAATTTAGCGAGCACCATTTCTCTACCTTGGTTGATTGCAGGTGATTTTAATGCCATTCTTTGGGCGAGTGAGAAACGGGGCACCACGGTTGCCATTCGCCGTGGATGTAGGCGTTTTCAGGTCTGTCTTGGTATGTGTCTACTTTCGGATTTGGGTTATCATGGGCCCCAATTTACCTGGCATACAGGGCTGGTGTGGGAGCGGTTGGATCGAGCACTAGGGAACCAGGCATAGTTGTCAGCTTGGCCGAATTCCCGGGTGTATCATCTTCCTATGATTAAATCTGACCATAGGCTGTTATTGATTGTGGTGGGGAGTCAACAAAGGTTATCACAGGCAGCGGATGGTATGGGGAAAAGACGCTTCCAATTTGAGGCTGCATGGATGCGTCACCCGGCCTTCTCTCCGTTTATGCAGCAAGTATGGTCGTCAGCTGGGCCAGTGGATGTTTCTCTCTCTCTCGTTTGTCTTTCCAGCTTTCTGAGTGGCATGTCAATGTCTTTGGTAGTGTACTTAAGCATAAGCGGATGCTTCTAAGGCAGTTGGGGTGTATTCAGAGGGCTTTAAAGAGACGCCATCCGAACTTCTTAGTTGAGCTAGAGCGGGAGTTACAAGAGGAGTACTCGGAGGTTTTGGCTCAAGAGGAGTTGGTATGGTATCAGAAAGCAAGGACACAATGGATAGCTAATGGTGACTGGAATACAGCCTTTTATCATGCCAAATTCGTGGTGCAGCGAAGACAGAATCGTGTGGTGGCCTTGCGTGACAATTCTGATCAGTGGTGTGCGAAGGAGGGAGCCCTTCAGCATTTGGCTCTTACATTCTACAAGAATTTATTTTCTGATGATTGTGTGATGGCTCCTTCATTTCCAGTTAGAGGTTGTTTTTCCCCTTTCTCGCCGGTTTTGTTGAGTCCTTGGGTCTTGGTTTGTTGGAGTTAAAGATTAAACAAGCTGTTTTTTACATTGGCCCGTTGAAGGCCCCGGGCCTGGATGGTTTTCATGCCTTGTTCTTTCAGCAAAATTGGGAGGTAGTGAAAGAGTCTGTTGTTTCGTTTCTCCAACTGGCATTCGAAGGGGATGGGTGGTCAACCTTCTTAAACGAAACCCACTTGGTGCTTTAACCGAAGGTGGAGCAACTGGAATATATGTCCTAGTTCAGACCTATTGGTTTGTGCAATGTCCTCTACAAAGCACTTACCAAGGTTTTGGTGAATTGTTAGAAACCTTTGCTATCTAATCTGATTGCTTCCACACAATACAGTTTCATTCCTGGTAGGCATATTACAGATAATATTGTTATAGTGTAGAAGGTGATGCACACTATGCACATCCTTGAAAGTCCTCTGGGGATTGTAGCTATCAAGATTGATTTGGAAAAAGAATGTGATCGGCTATGGTGGAGTTTTATTCAAGACACACTGGTAGATGTTGGATTTCCAGGTAAATTGGTTAATTCTATTATGCGGTGTATTTCTAACACTGAAATGCGGATTATTTGGAATGGGGGCCCCACAGTTGCATTCAAGCCTTCTCGTGGGGTTAGACAAGGGGATCCTTTATCTCCATATTTATATGTGTTATGTGTGGAGAGGCTCAGTCATCTCATTAATGCGGCTGTTAGTGCAGGAAGGTGGAAGCCGGTGTTGCTTAGTCGTGATGGTCCTCCTCTTTCTTATATATTTTTTACAAATGATATGTTGTTGTTTGCAGAGGCGAGTGTGGACCAGATTCCTGTTATTAACGAGGTGTTGCAGAGGTTTTGCGAGTCCTCGAGATAGAAAGTGAGTGGGCCTAAGTCCTAGAAGTTGTTTTCTGAGAAGGTAGCTCCGCGGGTGATGGAGGCCTTTGTTGTTAGTTTGGGATTTACTGTGACGAAGGATTTGGGGAGGTATTTAGGCGTTCCTTTGATCCACGGTAGGGCTGGGAGGAATACCTATCATCAGGTGTTGGAAACTGTAAATGGAAGATTGTCACAGTGGCAGGGTCATTTTCTGTCTTTAGCTAGACGGCTCACTTTGGCTCAGTCTGTATATCTGCTCTGCCGATTTTTACCATGCAGACAGTTAGGTTGCCCCGATCTCTTACATCTGCAATTGAACAGAAAGTCTGTGGTTTTGTTTGGGGTTCTACTGCACAGAATCGGAAGATCCATCTAGCCCCATGGGACCTTATGTGTACTCCTAAAAACCGGGGGAGGGGGGGTTTGGGCCTTGGGATTGCGGCATTTAGAATTACAGAACCAAGCTTTGTTAGCCAAATTGGGTTGGGGTCTTTTTGCTGATCCAGAGGCATTATGGGTGAGAGTTCTTCATGGTAAGTATCTGTCGGATTACTCTAGATTCTCGGATATCTTACCCACTTCAAGGGTCTCATCCTTATGGCGTGGTACGACACATTCTTGGGATATTGTGAAGCAGGGGACAGAGTGGAGTGTTTGTTCTGGTGGTGATATTCGATTTTGGTGCGACTCTTGGGTGGAGGATACTGGGCCTTTGAAGGAATGGGCGTTGGTTCCCATTCCGGAACAGGACTGGAACAGGCCTGTGTCCGAGTTTGTCTCAAGTACGGGCGTATGAGCATGGCACCGGTTTCAGTTCCTGCTTCTGATGGACATTTGCTTGCGAATTGCTGGTGTTAGTCTGCCTTCAGTGTCTGCAGGGCCTGATTCAGTGCATTGGAAATTTACGAATTCTGGTCGCTTCTCAACTACTTCAGCATATCAACTGGTGGCACCTTTTGAGTCATCAGATCGGTTGTTGCCCCTTATTTGGCATTGGATTGGACCACAACGGGTCCTTACATTTTTATGGCTCCTTGCTCACGGGGTGCTCTTGACGAATGAACGCAGGTTTCAGCGTCATTTGTGTTCGTCTCCCGATTGTCCTTGTTGCAGGTTGGCGGTAGAGAGTCCTCTCTATATTATGAGGGATTGTCGCCTCGCTCGGGATGTCTGGGATAGGGAGTCACCTTTTCTTCCTTCGGGGTTCTTTTCATTCACAAGCATTAAACATTGGTTGGAGTTCAATTTGGCTGCTAAGCATTTTATTTTTTGAGGAAATCCTATGGGGGTTGTGGTTCGGGGTATCGTGTTGGAAGTTATGGCATTGGAGGAACGGCTTGGTGTTTGCGGTGGACAGGGCTCCCTTCATTCCAAAAGAATGCATTCATGCGTTCTGTAAGGAGGTGTTGAGAGCTTCGGTGTCTCCTTCGGTGGCCTCTTCAGGTCCTCATTCTAGTCGCCATGCTTCAGATTTACGGTGGCGGGCGCCATCTACAGGGTGGGTAAAGCTCAATTGTGATGGAGCTGTGTCACAACTGGGGAGACGGGCAGCCACAGGAGGGGTTCTTTGTGGTGCTGTTGGGTTTTGGATCCAGGGCTTCGTTCTTAATATTGGGTACTGTTCCGTTATTAATGCTGAACTCTGGGGTTTGTATGTGGGTTTGCAGTTAGCTTTTGATATGGGGTTTAAATTTGTGGAGGTTGAGGTTGATTCGTTGGAGATTGTTCGTCAGTTAACACAACCGGAGTGTTTCCACGCCGCGGAGGCGCACTGCTTCGGGTTGTCCGGTCTGTGCTTCAACGTTCTTGGACGGTTCGTCCGCGACATGTCTTCCGGGAGTCTAACAAGTGTGCTGAATTGTTGGCCAAGTTTGCTTTTCAGTGCCCCTTCAGTGTGACTGTGCTTCAGGAGGTCCCTACGGGTTGTTTAGGGGTTGTGTTGGCTGATCTATCTGGTTCCGCTAGTTCTTCTTGTAACGTTGTTTAACATCTAGTTGTATTCATTCACTCTCAAAAGAAAAAACACATTGTAACACATGTAGTTATATAGGATATTTTGAGCACGATCTTACTTAAACAGGATCTGTTCTATAGGATCGTACATATATGTCCATGATTACCAAAGATATTAACATTGAGCACAATCATCAAGTAGAGAAATTTTATGATGAAGACTCTCCACGTTTAATTATGACTATATTACGAATAATTTAATATGTATATCGAATGGGTAGATTTACTTTCTAAATAAAACACGGTAAATTAGAAAAAATAAATAAACCTTAGGAGGGTAAGAGGGAATCTTTATGATAGTTTAGAGAAATAAATAAACCTACAAAGAAAAATAGAACCTTTGCTATAAAATTGAAGATGAAATTCACTCTTGATAGTAATAATACAAGCTTGAAGGTGGGTTAATGCATGAAAATGTCCCTTAACTTTATATTTTTCACCACTGTTATCCCTAAAAAAAATATTGGGTGATTCATGTCCCTAAACTTGTGCCTAACCGAGTGTAATGGTCTATTTCCCTGCAATAATCGGTTTCGGATGTGGGACCTACCTGTTGTTGAATAATTTTTTTCCCACTTTCCTGTATTCCACGTCAAAAAAATATAACAAAAGAATCAGATTCGATCAGTTATTTCCCTTAAAAATGTTACTTTCCTTTTTATAGATTTTTTCTTTCCTTTTGGTTTTTCTTTCTCGTCTTTACTGTTGTCACCTTAGTAATAAAAACAAATAAATTCAGTTAATTACTACCCTTTTCAAATTTTCCTTTACTTTAATTTTTTTTTCCTTTTTTTCTCAATATGCCTTTACCTCCGTGTCTATTCCCAAAACTTCATCTTCTCCAATATCAATTCTTTAAATCCCTCCCACCATGGGTCACAAAAAAAACCTCCACCGCCGTTGTCCACCCTCTCCACCTCTCTCTCTTGATTTTTTTTTCCACAAAAAAAAAGCCACAAATAAATTGATTGGAAGATCCATTGCCGTGAAAACCCTCCACGGCCACCGCCGCTGTCCACCCTCTCCACCACTCTCTTGATTTTTTTTTTAAAAAAAAAAGCCACAAATGAATTGATTGAAAGATCCACTGCCGTCGTGGGTCAAGAAAATCCTCCACCGCCGCTGTCCACCCTCTCCACCACTCTCTCTTGATTTTTTTTTCCACCAAAAAAAAGCCACAAATAAATTGATTGGAAGATCCACTACCGTCGTGGGTCAAGAAAATCCTCCACTGCCGCTGTCCACCCTCTCCACCACTCTCTCTTGATTTTTTTTTCCCAGCAGCAAAAAGCCACAATTAAATTGATTCGAAGAAAAGCCGGGTTCGCCATCAAATCCCTCTTCTCCGC
This sequence comes from Turnera subulata, assembly GCA_028386065.3. Taxonomy (NCBI): domain Eukaryota; kingdom Viridiplantae; phylum Streptophyta; class Magnoliopsida; order Malpighiales; family Passifloraceae; genus Turnera; species Turnera subulata. The sequence continues at coordinate 8,661 of JAKUCV010007697.1, forward strand.
GTCCACCACTGGCCTCACAGTCCTCTCCATCTCCTTCTTTCTTTCCACTACCATACAATCGGCCCTTGGTGGCACCGCCAACACACCACCACCACCACCAAAACCAACCACGAAGCGCATCAACCGGTATTCCTCTCCTTTGGTTTACCCGGTGGCAACAGTGGAGAAGAAAAAGATTTGGGAGGAGATGGCGTCAATTCTATTGTTAGCGATGGGAGAAAACAAAAAAACTATTATTGGTAATGGGTGAGGAAACGTGGGTGGAGGAGATTAGAAATATGGAGGAGGAGATACGATGGGAATGTAGGAGAGGGGCTAGGATTTTTTAACAAATAGTCAAAGGCCCATTTTTAATTTCAATTTTGTTTTAATTCCAGTACCCTTTTTAATTTTTCCTAAAACACATCTGACGTGGAATAGTAAAAAGTCAAAAAAATAATTTTCATTGCATATTGAGTGGGCCCCACCTCAAAAACCGGATGTTGCAGGGAAATGGACTACAACACTGGGCACAAGTTTAGGGACATAAATCACCAAATACTTTCTCTAGGGACAACAGTGGTAAAAAATATAAAGTTAAGGGACATTTTCATGCATTAACCAGCTTGAAGGTAATACAACTTTGATAATATTTTTTTTTTATATTAACTTTGATAATATTATTAATAGTGAAGAATAATTAAACTAAAATTAGGGGAGCTTGAGAAGAGAGGTTAACTTTATAGTGCGATGCTAATGTAGAAATATAAAGAAATTTAGGGATATTTACAGTTGGAGATTGGAGGATAAAAATACATAAATATGATTAATCAAATGGATGTTAGGTAAAATAAGATAAAATTAAGATTAAGACGAAAAGAATTATGAAAGATAAATGGCCAAAGAGATGAATCGAGTGAAAGTTAGGTCTAGGGATAAAATATTTACTAGAGGTAAATTTGAGTACAATAAAAATTAATTTTAATGGACGATAATAATGACATTTACTTACATAACACCCTCAAAAATATTTTATTAACATAAAGAAAGATTTCACAACTAATCAAAGAATCTCTATAATAAAATTTCCTACCATGTGGGTATTGGTATTTAGTTTTTTTTTTTGAGAAAAATTGGTATTTAGTTTTCGATCAAATTAGGTTTAGCCCAATTGAATTTTTAAGGGTAAAAAAGACAGTGCACGGCAAAATCAGTTTGCCGACTTAAGTGTAGTATACCAACATTTTTTTTTTGTGTGGTTCTCTGAGGAAAAAAAAAACATGATTTTGTTGTTTGGGAAAACAAAGGTAGTGTGCGGCTGAAAATAAAAAGCAGTGTGTGTGTGGCAACGGCCGAAAAACCAATAAGTGGTTGCAGCCGTATGTTGAAAAATGTTTTAAGACTTGTGTAAGTCTTTTTGAAGGATACCCAACCCAATTTGTGGGTATAATTCTTCCAGGAGGATTTTGTACTGATATTTTTTTTATTAATGAATGGAGACAATTTTAAAGTCATACCACAATAAATTGTTATGTCTTGCTTTATTTTATTGGCGATTTTTTGCAATTTTTCCCAATAACTGAAATTCGGGTTTGATAAATGTTCACAACGGCAGTTATAGGCATAAAGTTTGAGGTTGAGCCTTTTGATGGCAAGAATGATTTCGATGTTTGGCAAAGCAATGTTAAAGACCTGTTGGTTGGAGTAGGTGTTGACAAAGACGTAAGGAGATAAATACACCCGTACAAGTAAAGATATCATGGGGGTTATGGAAAACAATAGTAGTGTGCAGAAAATAAAAAGCAGTATGTGTGGCAACGGCGTGGAGAGAAACCAATAGATGCAGAAACTTTTTTAAGGCTTGTGTAGTTTTTCCTATACCCAACCGGATTTCTGTGTGTAATTTTTCTTGAAAGGATTTTGTACCAACATTTTCCATTCTGAAACTTTGTAGTTCATGGATATAGGCAAGTTTAAGGTAGGCGGATATTAAATTATTTGTCTCATTTAATTTTATTGGCCATCTTTGTAGTTTTTGGCAACAACTGGGTATATTAGACTTATGATGTAACAATATTATTGTAATTTTGAAGGTTAAGAAACTATAACCGAGACTCGTACATACGTCCTTCAAAACAATGACATACTTCAAGAAACTGAGCTTAGTATGTAGCATTGAGGAGAACCTTAGTAGCCTTATCTTGAATCAGCTTCCATAAGCCCTCCACATGACGTTCTTCAGTTAATGTAGACCCAACAGCACAACGGATGAAGTAGACACCACCAACCACAGCATGAGTCATGAAGGCATTCCCACTCTCATTCACCCCTTGCAGCAGCTTTTTATTCAGCCTCTGGTTTAGATTCTCATTGTGTGCCTTATTCTTTCCGGCCTTGAGCCTGAAACATACTAAAGCAAATTTCCTTGGCAGCACCACCTCAAATCTACTATCTTTAGCTACAAGTGACTCGAAGTAGGAGGCTAACTTCACATCACTTCGGATATGGAACCTAAGGGTAGCCAGTCCATGCCGGCGAATCACAACCCAGAGCTTGAGGGCAATGAACCGTCTGCTCAATGCAATTTGCCAATCTTTATAATCTATCACATTAAGTGTATCGGTAGCACCATTCCTCAAATATTCAGGTTTCGTAGACAAGGATTCAATTAAAGAGTCAGGGTTTTGAACCCACAAGCAACAACAGTCCATGTTGGTAAGAAACCATTTGTGTGGATTCATACTGAATGAATCTGCAAGTTCCACTCCGTCCAAGTAATGCCTGAACTCAGGACATATGCAAGCACTGCCAGCATAAGCCGCATCGATGTGGAACCATAGGTTGTATTTCCTTGCCACTTTTCCTAGCTTCCCAACAGGATCCACAGCTCCACATGCTGTAGTCCCAACAGTTCCACAAAGATAGAGAGGTATGAAGCCGGACTTGATATCCTTTCGGATTGCAGCCTCAAGTGTTAGAGGAGATAGCGAAAATCCTTCCGGAAAGGCGGTAGGGAGGCAGCGAACATTGGTAGGTGGAATGCCAACCAATTTGACGCCCTTTTGGAGGGAGGAATGGGTTTGATCAGAGGAATAGACCACCAACTTTGTGATTGCTTCATGTCCATTCTTGGTCAAGACTTTGTCCCTTGCAGCAGCTAGGGTGCACACTATGGCCTCGCAGGTGCTGGAATGCAACACCCCACCACCATTTCCAGAAGACATAAACGGAGGCGGAAGCTCAAGCATTTTGGCCATCCAATCCATAACCAGGGTTTCCAGTTCAGTGGCAGCAGGAGATGTGATCCAGCCAAAGTTAACCACATTGAAGCCTGAGCAAAGCATCTCACCAAGAAATCCAGCAGTGCTCGCATTGGCTTGGAAGTAGGCAAAGAAGTTCGGGCTCTGCCAATGTGTGAGCCCTGGTATGATACTTGCATCGATATCCTTGAGAATATCCTCCAATGACTCTGGAGAATATGGAGCGGTATCTGGGAACTGGGGTTTTAAGTATCCTGGCTTCACTTGGCTAAGAACAGGATATTTTTCAATATTCTTGTAATAATCAGCAATGAAGTCAATCACTTTTTTTGAGTCTTGGGAGAAGTCAGTTGGTTCTAGTGGGTGAAAGGCATTTGTTGAGAGGGAAGCCATGCTAGTTTTTGAAAGGGAATGGTTATAAGATCAAACAGCTTCGTCTCAACGGCCTCTATGATCTCTATCTAATGTGCCATTGTCTTTGCGCTATGCAATTTATAAACGATGTTTAATGCTTTGTAAAAGGTCTGGATCGATGGCCCTCTGGTTGAGCACATGCATGTGAGTTGTCTCATTACCTGTGAATGGATACTATCCATAGGCACTGGAGAAGCTATACCTAGTTATTAAGGAGGGCCACCAAAATATAGGCTAAACTACTTTTAACTTTGTACATTTTTCATTTTTAGATTGAAAGAAGTTAAGGTTGTAAGGTAAATTATGTAATTTCATACCACCGGGGGTGGTGGCCTAGTGGAAAACCTTTAGCTTGCCATCTCTAGGACTCGGGTTCGAGTCCCGGCGCTTCCAGTCAAGTCCTATAGTGTGATGTGGTCGATTATGGCCTTCCACACGGTGGAGTGGTGGCCGTTGAGGTGACCCCCCGAACTATGACGCGTAGCAGGCGAGGGTGTTGACCGGGGCGATGATGACACCACTGATGCCTTTTTTTTCGACAAAAAAAAATTATGTATTTTCATTTATATATCAAAATCATCTCATTTTGTTATTTTGGTAAAGTTTCTATTTTTTTCTTTGTTAATGTTCTACAAGATCTTGGAAATGTGACCCGGCCGCTATCGAAATAACAATGACAAGAGTTTAGAGAATTAAGGTTCAATTAAGGTCTGATCAGCGTTAGACTTTGTATTTAGTTATTCATAAAAAAAGTAACCATGAAAACATTTAGAAAATTAACATTAAGACATTTAGAAGTACAAATTATTTGCCAGTCCAGCGTTTGGCCACCCCTATTAAGTTGAGAGAGTTGGAACCACCAAATAGTAGGTAATATGGTGTTAGCTAAAGAGAGACTGAATATTTTCAAAGACAGAACATTTTTCGTTGAACAAAAAAAAAAAAAAGAGAGAACATTTTCAAAGATACATGGCCTTTTGCGGAAGACACATGGCCTTGTGTGAGAGAGACCTTGAAATCAATGTTGGCAATTTAATGTCGACTGCCAAGTAGTTAATAACATAGTTATCAGACCTGGCCCGGACACAAACCCAGGTTGCGGGCCGCGGTTCAGTGGTCCAACCGAGTTTGAATTGGGGTTCAATGTAATTAGGATGAATAATAATTATTAAATAATTAATTATTTTAATCTATATATATTAATATTTACTTATATTGTGATGATAAAAAAATAAATATAAATTTTTATTTTCATTAAATAATACAATTTTATGTAAAAGTAGAAAAAAATATTTTTTTTTGTGTTTTGTGAATTAGAACTGACCCGGCTGGGTCGTCGGTTCAACCAGGTCGTCACAAAACCGGACGGGTCAGCGAGTTTTTTCATGGTTCAATTGCTGATCCGGTTCAGCACATCTAAAAACCCAAAATACCCTGCGGGTTACGGTTCAACCGGTCGAACCGGCCGGGCCGAGTTTAATAACTAATAAACTTATATAGAATACTTTATAGTATTATGAAATTATAACTAAGTAATGATTTAAATAAATTAAAACTATATTAACAGTGAAAAGATAGTGTAGCAATATAAATATGTAACGATTTAACAAAATTAAAACTATATTACTTTATAGTATTATATATGAAATTATCATTGCAATAGACTTAATACATTTGATACATTTACTTCTATAAATAAACAAGATTGAGAATATCTATGATTAGATTTAAAATTGAGAAATCATGTCTAAAAATTTAATCACATTTGAAAAATTAATAAAATATAAAGATGTATATAATTCTAAGATCTTAAAAAATAAAAGTAAAACAATGTCATGGCCCCTACCTAAAATCACCATTGTGATTTTACAAGACTCATGCTGGATGAAAATTTAAATCACCAAGATATATTCTCTTCTCAACTACATGATTAAAATTTAAGTTGGAAGGTCCAAACGGACATATGAAACTCATCAATATGAAAAAGAGATAATATGGCAGTTTTCAACATTTAAAGTATGTGTGTGTACTAATAAACTCTCCCTTTTATGGGTCTAAGCTAAACTACATTACTACTTACAACCATTCGTTCAAACTCACGTTCTCTGTGCAATAATAATCATTAAGCAAATAATTTTTCATTTTTCTTAAACAAATTAAAAGAAAATAATTTTTTCTTTGATACCGCTACTCCCTGTCATTTGATGTTCCGTTTCGGAGAAATACCATTATCTTCACTCCTTTCCGAAAGTTCATATATTATTATTGGATTAAATCTTTTTTTATCCTTGGATTAGCCCTAAAGTTGGAGGTCCTCTGTTGGATTTTGGTTTATTTTCATCCTTTCGTACACCGTGTTTGGCCAAGTTTAGTTTATTTCATCGGAATCCGGTGAAAATTCTTGACGTAGCAAGTTTTCTAAGATATATGAGACCTACTTGTTAGGTTTAGGGGTGTAAACGAGCCGAGTATTGACATGCTCGACTCCAGCTCGTTAAGAAAAAGCTAAGCTCGAGCTCGAGCTCGAACTTGATCGAGCTTTGATATGCAGGCTCGAGCTCGAGCTAGTTAACAAAAGCCAAGTTCGAGCTCGATTCGATTAGGCTCGATTGAGCTCGATATCACCATCGTTCACTGCTTACCCATTCCATAGCCCAATCGTTTTCACCAAATTCACCTTAAGCCTCCCGTTTCCTTCCACCACATCTTCACACAGTAACAGCATAATTTCAAACGAAACACAATGGGGACAGCGGCCGCTTTGCTCCTCCACGTTCTCTTTCACCACTAACGAGGCTCGAGCATCATTCATGGTTGCGCGTGCATAACAAACCATAGCACTCCCAAAGCAATTGCCATTGAACCACCCGGTGGCTTTACAAGTTGTTATCTTGGTTTTTGAAGAATGAGAGGTAGAGGGGATTGTTGATGGTAGGCGGCGGATGTGGAGGGCTGTGGAAGGGAAGAGAGGAAAGGATGGAGGAACTGGCGTTTTCTGTGTTTTTATCGAAAGGAAGAACTGAAGCTTTTTTTTTTCTGTAAACGGAAGAAGTGAAATTTGGGAATAGGGTTTCACTATATAAAAAAAAAAAGAAATAAGGGAATCGGTTTAGTTGTTTTAATTTGGACCGTTTGATATTTTTGTGAACCACATAAAATGGGCCGCTTAATATTTTTCAGAACCATATAAAATGGACCGTTAAATATTTAGGCATGACAGTTAAGTTAAGTGTTGGGCTTTAAAAAATTATAAAACCAGCCCAAAATATAAACAATAAGCCTAATTAAACAATGAAGGCCTTAAACTTTAAAATAAGACAAAAGCTCGTTAAGGCTCGCGAGCCTAACGAGTTAACATATAACAGGCTCGAGCTCGGCTCAAAAGATCAAAAAGCTCGACTCGAGCTCGATAATATCGAGTCGAGTTCGAGTATCCACCGAGTCGAGTTCGAGTATCCACCGAGTCGATCCCGAGTAGCTCCCGAGTAGCTTGACTCGCTTATACCCCTAGTTAGGTCCATTTCTGCCATAATCACACCTAGCCCACAATTTTGTTTCTCAATTAGACCTGAAATTTAGGTCCCACATAGGTGACTTGGCACCGGAATATTTGTCACATCAACAATTTTCGTCCGAATTCGAGTGAAATAGAACAAACTTGGCCTAATATAGTGAATAAAGGGATGAAAATGAGCAAATAACGTCCAATTTTAGCGACAAATACAGGGATGGAAAAAAGGCTTTGTTGGGTTACATTGTATGGAGGCCCACTTGAGNATCTGATTCACATGCTTCGAACATGCTCTTATTTGTCTAAAATACGTTTACTATATGTAAAAAGTGCAAACTCAAAATGTTTTAGTCAAATAAAGAATTGATGCATGAATCTGACTTGTTTTGTGTATGCAAATGAAACAAGGCATGTTTATTTGTTGTGGATTCACTGTATATCTTTTTTTAAATTTTATGTGTACCAAAATCTAACTAGTGCTATGAATTAGGGAAGAAAAAGAATGAGTTCTTTGGTTGACAATCCCTTTACACTTAGTACACAATGAACACAGAAAATTAAAGCATATACAGATTAACAGAAATAAAAAAAAAACAAAGGGAAATGAGGCATGACCGGGGAGCAATTTCCCGGCCTCCGGTCAATGAACACACCACGCCCTCATTTTTTTTCTCATTGAACAACAATTACACAGAATAATTATCAAAACCAAAGGGATGTGTGTCATCCAAAAAGTGAATCTGTGTGTTTTTTTTTGCTTGTTCTTCTTCTGCAAAACAACAAACAAAAAAAGAAAAAAAAAACAAAACCCGAAAACCCACCCAAAGCGCTTTGCTGCACACGGCGGCAGATGGCACAGCTGCTGCAGAAGGCGGTGAAGGACCGGAGGACTCGCACCGGAGCACCACAAACGGTGGCTGCACGACGGCGGCGCGATCCCCTGTCCCGGATGGATGGCCTTCGACGGCGGAGCTGGAGCGGGCGGCTAACGGCTGCGCGACTTCACCTCCACGGGCTGCTGCGGCTGCTGCACATGCGATGGCGGCCGGCGGCGGTCTCTTCTCGCGGAGGAGGGCGGCTGTGGAGATCCGGTGTCGATGCGTCGCCACCGGGTCTGACCGAGCACGCCTCCTCGCAAAGGAGATGCTCACCGCAGCGGGGGCGACATGGCACGGCGCTGGGCGGCACATGGCTGCTCGGGCCTGACGCAGAACCGCCTGCAGTGGTGGCTTCGGGCAGCGGGAGGGGCGGCGTCTTGATCTGCAAAAACCAAAGAAAAAATAAAGGGGGAGGGAGAGAAGGGTTTTAATGGGCATAAATGACAAACGGTCACACTAATTACTGCCACTTTAATTCGCATTATCTGCCACTTTAATTCCTCCCATTCCCACGTTTTTTTTTTCTTAGGTAATGAAAGCTGTAACCTCCCAATTACCACTAATTGCCATTATTACTCCTTTTAATATTTTTTTTAAATTTTGTAATCAGCCATTATGGCATTCAAAATTCAAACTTTTTTTTGGAAATTTTTTTAAGGAGTATAAATGGGGTTCAACGAATTAAATGGTTAACCACCGACAATTACTCCTTTTCAAATTTTTTTTTTTAAAAAAAAAGGAGTATAAATGGTAACAGAACCATTTTAAAAAAAAAAAAAACTTTTGGATCAATTTTTTTTTTTGCTGCTCACTGCGAAAAAATAGAAGAAAAAGGGAAATATGCATTTTTCTTGTTTGTTTTCTTTAGCTAAATGAACTATTTTAAACATTTTTTTTAACAAATAATAATTCATAAGTATATGTTAATGTGTTTAACATACTTATGTATTAATGTTAAACACCAACAAATTAACATTTATTTTATTTTTAAAACATATCTATGCATTAATGCTAATTTGTTTAAGATGTTAATTTGTTTAACATACCTAAGCATTAATGTTAATTTGTTTAAGATGTTAATTTGTTTAACATACCTAAGCATTAATGTTAATTTGTTTAAGATGTTAATTTGTTTAACATACCTAAGCATGAATGTTAATTTGTTTAATATGTTAATTTGTTTAACATACTTAAGTATTAATGTTAATTAGTTTAACATAATTATTTTAACATCCTTAAGCACACATGTTAATTAGTTTAACATTCTTGTGCATTCATGTTAATTTGTTTAACATGTTATCAATGATGTGTTGATTATGTTTAACATATCATTATATGCTTTAATAAGCTAAGGCAAAGTATAAAAAAAAAGCAAAATTTATATAATTAATAAGGCTAATACCCTTTTATGTATTTACTTTAAGGACGATGATTGGGAACATAGTGAACTTTCGACTCCTAGTTGTACATTGATTTATTAGCCTCGTTAATTACAAATTTTTGCTACACAACATATATGAAATGTGAACATCTAAATCCCTGCGTGTTTTAGTTATACA
>JAKUCV010007698.1:0-16970 GCA_028386065.3 Turnera subulata
TACGATTAAAGCTTAAGACGATGACATTGGCATGTATTTGATTTGATTTCCGTGAATAAATATCTTACATGGTATATATGTTCATAGGAGGTTATGGTTGTCTGAGGTTGTTGAGGCGGAACTAGGCTTCAGGTTCCGAGACAATTAATATGGCCCAGGTGAGGACTTATAAACCTTTGTATGCATTACTGCCTACAATCCTCGGTTAATTGTTTTGGTATATAAAGTGGTATTAATTGTTGGTCTTGAATGCTGTATGCATGCTTGCTTGATGTGCTGATGTTGTTATTTGCAAAGTGTATATATTGATGATATCTTTGATGCGGTATGCCTGATTAAGTGAATTGTGTGCCTGGTTCGAGCGGGAAGTAATACCTCTCGGGATGGCATGCGGGTTAGCATGTAGGCCTGTGATGGCCGGTTCTACCTCCCTCCTTCTACCTCCCCCTTTCTACCTCCCTCTTTCTCTCTGTCTCTCTCTCTCTCTCTCTATGGATATGTTGGGCTTCGTGCCTGGTTTATTTGGGCTTATGCCTGGTTGTCTGATCAGACGGGACCGAGCTCGACGCACACAGTAGAGGGCCCTAATAAAATACTTAAACTTAATAACAACGATAATAATATAAGAGATGTCAAGTGTTGGTTGTAGTTTGATGATGTCCTGCTCTGTGTATTGTGGTTGTTGTTGTTTGATGCCGGTGTACTTGTAGTTGATTTGTGATGTATATTATTGGTTTATTTGTCTGCGGTGAGACAGTGGTTTGTCTCACCCCCTCACAGTTTATTACAGGCTAGCTGATCGATGATCAGAAGAGCATATCAGCAGGTAGCGGTGCATTCCTCTCCTCGGGTCGAATCCATAGAGTTTCACTGCATACATGTTATCTTATGTATAGTCTTCCGCTGCATACTCGTTGTTGTGTATTTATTTGTATAACTGTTCATTGATTATGTTGTTGATATTGTATCCCGTGGAGAAGGGCATTTTGGTCTTTCTACATGTTATGATTAATTTGATGGATAATTTTGGGATACGGGTGTCCCGGAAATGATAAGGGCAATTTAGCCAATCCATAATTAATTTATAACTTATATTAATAAATTGGGACACGGGCGTTTCAGCACTGGTGAGGGCCAGTTGACATCAAGCCATGCAACTTAGGCCATGTCGACATGTCAATCTTTTTATTTATTAATGTGTTGTCGATTTTTATATAATATACATTATAAAGTCGACATGTCTTTTATTATTTTTATTATGTTGAGTCTAATCCATTATTAATTGGGTTGATTAATGTGGGCTTTAGTTTGTTGGATTTTTATTGTGAGGGTTTTAATTAGTGTCCAAGTTATGTGGGCTCAATTAAAAACTTAATCCATTAAGGAGTAAGTTAGGGCAGCAACAAATAGGGTTTAGAGTCAAAAATCTGTTTTGACTTGGATTAGAGGGGGCTGCCGACTTGGGTAGTTTAGATTAGTATTTAAATATTTTTTCTGCTTATTACATTTTTTAGACAAGATTTTGATTACAAAAAATAAAGTTTTCCTTTGTTGATTCCTTTAAAGATTAAGTGATTCAATCAACCCTTGAGTGCTGATTCTCTTAGTTTACATTAAGGATTTAGATTTACTTATCAGGTTTATTTAATCTGTGGCATTAGTCTATTTAATCTTTTGTGTTCTTGAAGCTTTCTTGTTTCTTTTCTTGCTGATTGGAGGAGGAATGAGGGGTGGAGATTACATTAGTTTGATTGAGATTGAAGGTCGGGACCACAATCTGATCTGTGGAGATTTTAGTGCTGATTCTAGGGTTTCTGCCGTATCAAAACTTCTTGATGCTTCTCTCCACGAAATTCCTCCAAAGTAACAGCTCCTGATAGTGTTTCTAGGCTTAGAGAAGAAGGGTTTCTCCAAGTACCTAAGCTTATAGTGTGTATGTAGAAAAGAGTTACGTGTCTCTTGAAAGTGAATAGGGAGTCTAGTTATAGTGTTTAGGACCTCAAGGGTCGTCACTTTAATCCTATGGCTGACATTAAAATCCTAGATCTGATGGCTAATAGCTAGAATCAAGAAAAGAGGAAAAATAATAAAAATTTTCAAAAATAGTAACGCATGACCGCCCAGGCCTAGCAGTCTTGTCTACATCACCGCCATGGCCTAGCAGGCTTCCATAAATGACCGCCTGGCGGTCATGGCAAGATGACTGTCCGGACCCGGGTACTATTTATGTTCTTTTCGTTTTTAGCTCCAATTCTCATTAATTCCAACTTGGCTTGATTCCTATGCCCAACATTAATGCTCTCTGATAAGGAAACACTCATAACTTATAGGTTACTCCCCCTACATCTCCTCTCTAACATTAATACACCTTATTTTGCCTATTTTCCACACTCTCTTACCATAAATACACAATACACAAAAAAGGTAAATTTGATTCTGATTTTCGTGAAAAATCAAAGCCAAAGTAAGCTGCAAGTAATGTGTTTTCATGAGTCACTATTGCTGGAGGATCCATATTTTATTAATTCAGATTCTAAGCCTATTCTTAGCCCAAAACTAAATATCTCATTAATATTGGGTTAAAACAAATAAGAAAGTCCAAACAAACAAAATAGCCATATCTTATTAAATTAGACCTTAAACATATTCTAGCCCAGGATTAAATCATCATTAATCATCAAGTTTAAACATATTTAAAATCCAAATTAACAAAATATAGGTGGGTCAAATTTGGGTATTCACAATAGACATACTTTGTGATGTACCATTATTCTTTTCATATTTCGTTGAAATTGAAACTTATCGGCAAAACATATAGGGCCTATTTGAAAGTGTTTTCAAAAACAGATTTTTTTTGTTTTCACTATTTTCTAAAACCAAAAATCTTGTTTGGAAAGGTATTTTTAAAGTTCGTTTCCAAAAATAATTTTCCCAGATTTGTTTTCCAGAAAAAAAAAATTTGGAACACAATATTTAGAAGTTTTCATTGTTTTCCAAAAAAGTGTGGTGGCAGTTTGGTAAATAGAAGATATTTATATCAATATTTCTTTTTCTTTTTCTCTATCACTTCCCCGATTTAATTGGTTTCTTTCAACTATTCATCTTCTTCCTCTTGTCAAAAGCACATCTGCGACACCATCGCCGCCGCCTCTACCACCACCACCACAACCACCACGTCCGCTCTCGACCACCGCCACCATATCCACTTCCACCTTGGCTCCCGGCCGCCACCACACTGAAGACCAGCGCCAATCCCCCGAAGCTGCTCTCGGATTACTGCCTGAGTCCTTATAGATCTCCAAAGACGTCAAGTCTACTGGTTCGTTAATTACTCCTTTATTGAAAACAAAGAAAATTCTTGGGAAGTTTCCTTCAATGATAGGTGAAGATGGATAATTGGCCTTTGAGATTCTTTGGGAAGTTTTCTTCAAAATAAGAATCCGAACAGGTTTGGAAAGGTTTGTTTTCACGTGAAAACAAATTTTTAAGTTGCCTTTGAAAACTATTTTCAGAGAATAGAAAAGTGAAAACAGTTCCAAACACAACGTATATTTCTAAATTGTCAGTTTCTTGAGGGCAAGTCGACGTAAAATGAAAATACATTTAAGTGTTATTTTTCTTAAAAAATATATTAAAATGGTATAAATATTTCTTATAAAATAACAAGGGTAGTGGTCTAGTTACTAATAAAATCTTATAATAACAAAATAATCCAATCCCCCACCGCCAAAATGATCTTAATACCGAAGCTTTCCTTTCCTTTCCTTTTGAATAAACAAATCAAATTATCTTTTTCCTGCCATCTTCTTCATCCTCTTGTTCCTTTATATCGAAACAAAACTCAAATTACCACAAAAACAAACGACACTTCCTTCTTTCTTTTTTTCTTCTTCTTCTTCTTCTTCTTCTTCTTCTTCTTCCTCTGTCTCCCTCTCTCTTTATCTATACTGAAGAAGAAAGAAAGAAAGAAAAACAAAAGAAATCACAGCTATGCAACAAGGGGACTACGGCTCCTATTACCAATACCCTAACCCCAACCCTAATCCCAACCCTGACCCGATCATCGATCACCGCCACCAATCTCCCTACGCCTCAGCCCCGCCCTTTACCTCCAGTTACTCCCCTCCAGATTACTCCGGTTACCCCTCCAATTACCACCCTCCTTACCCCCAAAATCCCGATCCTGCCCCTACCCCCACCCCCACCGCCCCCGCCTACACTCCCCCGACCAATCTCCAGCAGCCCTCTTTCAATCCTCCCCAACCGTCTTTCCCGCCTTACGATTCGCTTGGGCCCTACCAGCCCCCCTCCTCCACCCAACCGCCTCCCTACTTCCCGCCCTTCGATCACCATCAGCCGCCCCCCAATTACTCCTCCTCCTCTGTTCCCCCGCCTCGGCCTCTGCCCTCCTATGATCCCAACCCCTACGAGAGTTCCGTGAAATTCGATCACGGCGGATCCTATTTCGACGGCGGTTATAGCCGGGGAAGGCCCGATTACGGGTCAGATTTTTATGGGGACGGGGTTTATGCTTATGAGGGGGGTAAGGTGGAGCCCTACGGGGCGAGAGGGACGGCCCCCAAGTCGTCGTCGTTGTCTACTTTGTTCGATGATTATGGGCGATCAATTAGTAGCTCCCCTTCCCGAAAGGATTATTCTTCGGTGGGTTCGGGTTCCGGGAAGATTGTGAAGGCGGTACCCAAGGCGGAGGTGCACGAGGATGTGAAAAGTGGGGTCCAGAAATTTAGGGTCAAGTTGTTGGCTGAAAGCGGAGGGCAGAGCACCATGGATGTGCTTTGCCAGGTGAAATTATACAACTCTTGTTTTTTTTTTATTGTTAGTTAATTAGCTGGATAATGAAAATCCACCAAACACGCAATGGTTGTGTATGTTAGGCTTATTGTTTCATTTGAATTGTATTGCAGATTGGTTTGGATGGAATTCGTATGCTTGATCCCAATACAAACCGGACTTTGAGAATATATCCTCTGGAGAACATCACTAGATGCGATGTGAGATCGCTTGGTTTCTTTCTCGTCCTTGGATTTCTTTACGTATCACTGATTGCTTAAAAGTGAGATTTTATTCATATCATGTAGAAAACCGATTCGTCTACATTTGCATTTTGGTCGAAGAGCCCTGTGGATATTGAACCTAGGCGTATCAGATTACAGTCAAATAGTTACACCACCAACACCCTTCTAGACACAGTGACAGCTGCCACTGTACAGGTATTGGTGTTTTCTTTTCCCCCATGTTGTTGGACAAGCTATTCTTATTTGCATTATGTTTTATGCTTCTGCTTACTCTGATATTAATGCTTGAACATTCATTTAAAGCTCAGCATGTGTTGTCGTCAAGTCTCCCTTGGGTCGAAATTAGCGAGTCCGACTGACAGGGATAAAAATATGAATCTAGGTCTTTTTAAACTGGAAGGTTGTAAATGTTTGAGAGCTTTTGTAGCCGATTTCCTATTTCCTATTGAATAAATAAAGAAATTGGGTGGGTTTCTACAGGGATATGATGATAAGAGTTTGAAGGATGCATTTCTCTAGGATTGTGTCTTGTATCTAGGATGAGATTCTTCAGACTTTGAGATTCCAATATTACTTTGTTGGGACAGAATTGTCTTCTAAGCATGTTGTGAGTGTTATTCCGGGCATGCCTTTTATATATTAAGAACAGTAACATGACTCTTGAATAGGTTGAAGGGTTCGTTGTGCTGGACTTATTAAAAATTTAGATTTCATAAAATTGCTAGGTTATTTGGGGTGCTATACACGTGTTATTAAAGTAGGATATGATGACACTAGCCTTGGCTTTTTGTTTTAATGGTTGCTCTAAGTGAGTTAGCTGATTCATGATAGTGTAGGCTCTGACATATTAAGGATCTGTGGAGGGAAAACTGTAGTTATTGAGGATGTATAGAAATCTGAGTTATGGACTTTGTCTTTGTGATTTGGGGGCTGCAGCCATAGTAGGTTGGAAGGAAGCATGGGAAAATAAAAGCTAAGCATCATAACTTAGAGTCTTACGATTGACATCTTAGTCTAGAATTGCATCTGAAGGGAGCTGGAAAGATTTTGATTCTCTTATTCATAGATTATCCTCATATTTCTGAACCCAAAGTAGGTCTAAACCAGGTCTAAACCTAGAAATATGCAATTTTGCTCAACAAGGACTTAGACCTTCAAGGAAGAAAACTAATAGTAAACTTATAATAAGCTAATAATCAAAATTATGAACTACCCATTAAGGAATAAAGCAACCAGAACTTATTGCTAGCATGCCATTTTCATTGTCGATAGATGCTAAAGGGTATGGCTTTATGCTTTATGCTCCTCTAATTAACTCTTTTGGATCATTTGGTGTCAGCAATGTGGACCTCATTCATTCGGATTCACTGATATAATTTGTTAGAATTGAATATTTCCTTCGTCCAACTGTTATATGATCTGCAGCTTGTCATGGTTGTTGTCGCTTATAGCTGTTAATCTTTATGCGTGTTAATCCAGCTCAAGGAGATGGGTGAGAGCATTAAGCCTCCTGTTTCTTCAAAGATAAATGAACATACTACTGAGAAGAAGAAAGGGCTCACTGATTGGATGAACTTGATCAAGCCAGGCAATGAGGAAAAAGATCATTGGGTAATGTGAACTCATAATTAGCATCTTGATTTTACTTGATCAACTTGATAGAACTATCTACATTTTAATATTAACTTATCCATTGAGAGGGTGTTTTTTACCCCTTGACTCAGGTCCCTGATGAAGCTGTTTCAAAGTGCACGGCGTGCGGGACTGATTTCGGAGCTTTTAACCGCAGGGTAACTTCATTGCCTGCACGTGATTGATCTTTCTACTTTTGCAGTCAAATTTTAATTGCAAAACTAATGGTTCTCCCCTTCACCTCTCCCAGCATCACTGCAGGAACTGCGGAGACATTTTCTGCGACAAGTGTACCCATGGAAGAATTGCTCTAACTGCTGATGAGAATGCTCAACCGGTTAGGGTTTGTGACAGATGTATGGTATGTCCTCTGGGTTTATCTAACTACGATGCTTGCACATCTCCTTTTCTCAGAGTTATTGCATCAATCCCCCAGTTTTTTTTTAATGATTTTATCACTCCCATTTTATCTCCCTGGTATTGCTGTGTGAAAATTAGATGTTGAAAGGCGTTATCTTTGATAGAGGTTTTTAGCGGTTTGTATGTTTATTAACTTCTCAAAGGTAATCAAAATAGCATGCAAGCTTTGTGTAAAGGAACGTCCCCCTTTTGTTCCAGGATACCATCCTACTATTTACATGCCCCTAACAAGCTATAAACTGTGTTTTGGACAATTGCCATGATATAATGCGTTGTAGGCTCCCTATAAGAAAGAGTGCAGGGGTGTTAGATGCCTTGGTTGTTGCTAATAAATCTCTCAATGAATTTGGCTGTATAAGGTAGTGGAAGTATAGCATGGACCTCCACAATGATCTGTTGTTTGACCTGTATCATAGGCAACACAGTATCAGGACAAGTTGTGATGTCATGCACTTTTGTGATAATATTTTTTATGATGTATGTCTGCAGGCAGAAGTTACTCAGAGACTGAGCAATGCTAAGGAGGCTGCTAATAAACCTGCAGCATTGCAGAGTCATGAGGACCTTGCCAAGAAGCTTCAGGTAAACTATAACAACTTGGGCAGTTCCTTCCATAGAGCTTGGATATAACTCCTTGGTTCAAGCAAGCAATATGATTTTTATTTTTTGTGATGGTTTTTGCAGGAGGAAATGGAGAGAAATCGCAAGGCTTCAGGTAACCTTTGCATTTGAGGTCAATTTTTGTTTTCTGATGATTGGAAAAGCGACGAGTGGTTTCACTCTTTTATACTTGTTTGAACTGGAAAATTTAAATGACGGAGTAACCACTCCTGCTGAAATGTTTGTGTTTTATTGTCGTCATAATTTCTTTCTGGATGTATAGTAGTTATATAGGGAATTTGATTGCTGTCATGTACTTGTATTTGTATCAAATTAGCATGCTTTATATGCCATTATGTGATTTTTGGAATGTTCTGGTTCATTGTAATGGTCTGGTTCCACAGTATCCAAGTCTGATGGATCTGGGAGGCGGATGAGAGAAGTTGCCTGTCCAACATGCACGGTCCATTTGCAGGTTGGGCGTTTTCCAGTTTGATGATAAGGATTAGGATGTAATTTGTTTACCATATTCTTTTGATGTAATGATTCCTCTACTGTTGCAGGTCCAGGTTCCAAGCTCGGGTTCTGAAACTGTCGAATGCGGAGTATGCCAGCAGCCATTTCTTGTGAGTGCTCATTGATTTTTACACCAAATTTTAGTAATATGATTGTGCATTTGGAGGGCAAAATGTTTGTCAAGTTGGGGAAAATCATTATAAACGCTAGTATGGGTCTGTACCTTGCTGAATTGTTTCTAGCTGTTGATGATTATTTGTGTGGTTGAACTGTTTCCTCATTACAATGTGCTGTCAGAAGATTGCCTGTTTCATGAGTTTCCATGGGTTGTAATTCAAGTATGGTTTTGGAATTTGGCTGTGCATTGATTGTAATCAAATAAGCATTAAGTTACTTAACTAACCAATATAAATAACATTTGGAAGCCATTGTTTGCTGTTCGGCTCGTATGCCTCCTGTCTATCGGGTACTGGATTGTTTTACCGAAATTGTCTTAAAATAGGTATGCCACTTGCTACAACTATGTTTCCTAGATTTCAAAATCTGAATCATCATGTTAATAGACAAAAACAGTCTGTCATTATACCCCAAAAGCTACGTTAAGAGCTGGACTTTCCACTTTGTATGAGCTTGTTTCTTTCTTGACCATCCCAAGTAGGGATGGCAAAAATCCCCATTGCCGCGGGGAATCCCTTCTGTGGGGATGGGGGACGGGGATTGGGATTGGGAGGATTTTTAGCTTGATGCTAGTTTGGGGATGAGATCATAATATCCACTCCGTAGGGACCTATAAAAATATAAAATGATAATTTTACCTTTCAAGTTATTACTCTTTTTATATAATATATTTCAAATTTGAATTTGAGTTTTTAGTCATTTTGTTTAATTATAACATAAAAAAGTAAAAAAATAATATAATATACAAGTTATTTCAGTTTGCTTAATTGTATTTTATTTGTCATTGGTGGTAATATATAATATTAGATAGTAATATATACTTTGTATTGACACTAACATTAGTATGTATTTTTTGGCCAACACTACTTGTAGTGCAGTGGCATCTCCCTTGGATTGAGTTCTAAAGGGTCATGGGTTCGATCCCAGTGGGGGGATTGAAGGGGAGTTTGGGGGGGTTGGAAGCTTGGGTTATTTATGTAATTCCGATGTATATAAAAAACATTAGTATATATTTTGTAATAAATTTGAAGCTTTCAAGTAAAACAATTATAAAATGTTTTAACATAAACAACTTGAGTTGCGGGGACTCGCGGGGATCTGCGTGGGTGTGGGGAGCGGAGATGAGGATTAAATTTCTCCCGCCATGAGGAATAGGGATGAGGAGAGTTTTAGGTTGCGGGGATTTCTCTACCCACAAGATTCCCGTCTCGCTGTCATCCATAATCCCAAGTCTCGTGGATCTGACACGGGAAAAAATCGAGCGTTTGCCATTACACAAAAATAGTGTTAAGTGGGAGAAACATGGATTAAAAGGAAAAAAAAAATAAGGAAACCCAATATTTGCTAATTCAGGTTTCAGGATTGCAAATGAAAGGATGTAATGGTTCAAGGAAATCGAGTAAGGCTTATTATTATTAGCTGTGGATGCCTTGTTAAGTTGTTTATGATACAATCATATTTCGGGATGGGGATCTTCCTTTTTTATCATGAAAATAAGTCTAGCGTAATAAAATTGGGGAAAAATACATCTTAATGATAATATTATAACTTTGATGATGATATTACAAACTTGATGATAACATAAAGA
The DNA here is from genome assembly GCA_028386065.3 of Turnera subulata. Lineage (NCBI taxonomy): Eukaryota > Viridiplantae > Streptophyta > Magnoliopsida > Malpighiales > Passifloraceae > Turnera > Turnera subulata. The sequence goes on from JAKUCV010007698.1 coordinate 9,970, forward strand.
ATGGAAAATAGGATGGACAAAATGATAGTATTTGAACTAAGATGGAGAAAGGAGGATGAAAGGAAATATATGGAATGAGAAGAGATGAGAAGCTGGTGAGATATAAGTGTACAAATGGAAAGAATGAAGAGTTTATTTACGGGTAGACATAGGAAGATAAAATTGAATAAGTATGATTAATTTAAAAGGATAAACTCCAAGGAAAATTAGATAAAATAAGATGATATTAAAATTAAGACAAGTGGAATTATTGATGGTAAATGGCCAAAGAGATAGATCCACGTGGACGTTAGGTGTAATGGTAAAATATTTACTGGATGTAATTTGAGTATAGTAAAAATCAATTTTACCGTACGGTAACAATGACATTCACTCTCATATATTCATAATACTCCCCTTTGAATCATTGTACATTTAATTGGGCAATGCAGGCAACATTATCTTCATAAATTATTCTTAGAATATCTTTCTCACTATCTAATCCATATGAATATCGAATACGTTGCGTCATCGAACTTAATCAAACACATTCTTAACTAGTTTCATGTATGACTACAATTTCTGCATTATTTGAAGATGTGGCAACAATATTTTGTTTTGTGAATCGTCATATGATATAGTAGTTCCTCCATAAGTAACCTGTTTATGACCGAGCCGTATATGAATCGGATAAATAACTTGCATCTGCATAACCAATTAAAACGCATTTGGACCTATACGAGTAAAATAATCCCATATCCATTGTACCCCGAAGATAACGGAAAATATGCTTTATCCCATTCCAATATCTGCGAGTTGGGCAAAACTATATCTTAAAGATAACGGAAAATATGTTTTATCCTATTCCAAGATATATCAGGTCTTGTATTACTAACAAGATACATTAAAGCTCCAATCATGTTGAGATATGATACTTTTGGACCAAGAAGTTCTTCATTATCTTGTTGGGGTCTAATTTTTTTTTTCTTTTGATCAAATGACCTCACAACCATCGGGGTACTTCATGAATGCGTTTTATCCATATAAAATCTTTTCAATAACTTTTCCGTATAATGTGTCTCATGGACAAAGATTCCATTCTCTAAATGTGTAATGTGAAGATCTGGACAAAGTTTTATCTTTCCAAGGTCTTTCTTCTCAAATTCTTTCTTCAAACAATGTACGGCTTTGGAGATTTCTTGAGGAGTTCTAATAATATTTGAATCATCAATATAAACACAGGCGTTTAATGAGCGATTTTACTAGAGCGTATGAGCATAAGCTACAAGATGTTCAACTATTAAATAACTTAGAGGTGAATTCAACAATATTATCTAGACGTATAGTCTTAAAAAAGCATGAGCAGGAAAGTATACTCGCAATTTGATTAATTGTGACACTAAGCATGCAAATGCAAAATTGTGTGAAGACAACAAGCACACATGGGACCATCTAGTTGAAGCATCGATTAAAACCATAAAGTATCTAAATGGTCCACATGGTAGATGTATAGGTCCATAAATATATCCTTGAATTCTTTCAAAAAATCCCGATGATTCTAAACCAACCTTATGAAGGTTGAATAATTAATTTTCTTTTGTGAATAATTTTTTTCTATTATTCCTCATCCTATGTCGTCAAAAGCACTATAGAGAAACTTTCCTCTCTCTTTTTTTCTTTAACAGAATACATGAATTTATGTATTTTTATTTTTTTGACGAGGAACTTCCGTATCACTAATGGGAAAAATGTTTCAAAATGGTATTTGAGCCCAAGACCAATAGATCTCTCCTTCCGGCAAAATATATACGCATGATAAAATCAAATTTTTTTGTAGTAATCAAATTAAACAAACAATTCTTATCTCTTCTCTCTCTCTTCCACATCTTCTAAGCAAACCCAGAAGGAATTTGTTGACCTGCAATCAACGACTACTCTGCCATTGAAATATCTCCAAGACCAAAATTGCATCTAATTCTTCTTTCTTCTTACTTTTTTTCACAATATTTTAGCCTTTTGAGTTATTACAATTAGATTTGATTTTCACTTTGGACAAAGAAACATTGATAAATTGGTCTAAACGGACGAGTGTGATATTAGGAGTGAAATTGAAATTTTAATAATCATTACATGGAGAGAGTGAAGGTAAGTGCTGTGCAGCGTGCCAGAGACGCTTCTGCAAGAGTTTCCTGAAGAGATGGAGGCACCCGCCCACGGTCATGGTGATTGGTTCGGCTGTGGATTTGGTAGATGCGGATGGGATGCTATTCCAATTCCCGACGAGGTAAGGCTGCATAGCGTGTTTGGAGGCCTCGGATCCTATCACTAGTTTTGTGGTTCTTTGTTTGGTTGGTTGGGATGAAGAATTATGGCATAAGGGCAATGGTTTTGTCCGACGATGATTGTGGATGGAGGAGAAGAAGACTAAGCGGGGTCTAAATAAAAAACTAGGCAACTACACGTGTTACACACGTGTTTGTGTGCTGATTGATTTATACCGTGTTGCACACGGATATTTAGTTAATTTTACCGAAGGAGACAAAAGTAATTGAAAAGGTATTTCCTACCCTAAAATACGAATACTAAAATAGGAACAGAACAACTTTATTGAGAGGATTTGAAAGCTTACCTTGAATCCCCTTGAAGGTTATATTGTTTGCATTGGGTTTTATTTCTTGATTGTGAATGAAGCACAAATTTTTGATTTTGCCCTGAAAATTCAGAAGTTTAACTATGCATAAGTAACCAATTCTCTAAAACATGAAGCATGGTTTTGTTTAGTTGTGAAAAAAAAGAGATTAGCTTAGTAATATGATCGCCATAGTGTGTGGTTTCCCTCATTTTATAGCACAAAAATTGATTGTAATAACCTTTGGTTTTCAAAAAACATTTCATAATTTGATGTAGTAACATTAAATACATGTGACCTTTGATTTTCAAGAAACATTTCATAATTTGATGTATGGATGCATGTGACTCTTAATTTTTTGCATTTAATTTTTTTAAGCTCAATTATGCCTTCTCATTACCCTAACGTTCTCTCCTGTAATTAAATATAGAATATTAAAAGTTTTTTAATTAAATTCACTAAATAATATATTAATTATTTTTTTATAAAATTAATTGCCACATGTCAATCTTTAGAAAGCCACTTGTCAACACCAGAGATCTAGGTCTTTAATTTAATATATTTATATAGATTATATTTTTTAACAATAAAAATTTATATTTAAGTTTTTAGGAAATAAAAAATTTAAAAATTGGAAGAGGGAAGAAAATAATAAATAATTCTAAACTAGCTACTCCCATAAGACACGTGCCACCACCTAACTGGTTGACCGACTATTATAGGGAATTTGGACAACATTGTACCATTTTCATCAAGTTAGGGGATAAAAAATTTTCAAATTAAAAGATTAAGGACATAAACGTCGAAACCAACAAAGTGAAGGGACAATTTATGTCATTTAACCAAAAAACTTCTGATTTTTCAATGGATGACCATATGAAATTTCAATAACTCTGCACATCATTATTAATCCGGAATGGCCTAACCGGTCATGCCAAATTTTTAAATCATTAGTGAGCTTCAGCTGGTCCCAGCTTTTGGTAGGATATGATAACTTTCAATAACTGGGATATATGTGTAGTACATTCCAAAAGATAATATATGTAATTTTTCCACAACTTTTTTTTTACATGTGGTGGTAATTTTTGTAATGTAGAGATATTTAGTATTTATTTCATTTATTGTCTCAATATGATATCTATTTAAATAGATATCCTTGAAACTTAACAAATTTCTTTGAGACTTTGAGGAAAATAAAGCATCTTCGATAATCATTTTTTGTTCCCTTTGGCAGTAAAATTCGAATTCTTTGGAGTCTTTAGTTATTTTTGCACTATCAGAGATTGTTCTAACATATCATTTCTTAAACTCCAAAAAAAAATAATTTTTTTTGTTTATTAAATACGGAATGAATATGGCACTATCTGCAACATAGAAATCTAGGTCAATGTTCTTGAAACTATATCTATATCTTCATGAAAAATAAAATATGTATAAGAAAATAATACTAATCTAAAAATTATTTTAATATATACTAAAATAAGTACATTAAAATAAAACAAGAACATTAATAAAAATAAAGAAACTAACAATAGTTTGCAACAAGAACATTAATATGAAAAACAAATAAATTGACAATATGATTTATTCTTCTTTCATCTTATTAGTTGCTTCTCCATGATAAATAAGGTAATCATCAATCTCTAAATATGAATCAGTTTGAAAGTTAGTATCTTGGTCATTATCTTGAACAGTTATTTTCAACAACCTTATTTTTTTCCTTTCACATACGATTGATAAAGTTCTACCAAGTGCTTTGTTATACGGCATGCTCGTGGCCAATGACCTGTCATACCACATCGATAGCTGGCTGACTTGGGATTTTTCTTGCCATGATTTTTTCCATCATTCACGTGATTTACACATTTTCTCTCAGCCTTTTTTTCGATAATAGTCGAGAGTGTTTTATTGATGTAAACTGGTAATAGTTACAAGTATTGCAAAGTAAAGTAGTGTTATAGCCATGTTAGCGAAAAGAAAGAAGCATATCAGGAAGTAAAACGAAGGGTAATCCGCTTTGCTCCTTGCCAAGTCTTAATAGGCTCCGCTGAACTGTGTACCAAACCGCCACTGTAAGGGAAAGTCGGGTGGCCCGCCTTAAACCACCAGAAGGCCCTGGCAAGAATTAAGGAGAAGAGAGATTATCTCGTCACCTCTGTGCCTCTGAAAATGAAGCTATTTCTAGCCAGCCAGATACTCCACATGGCGGCCTGACCGAGACAGAGCCATGCCCAATGACAGGAAGGATGACCGGGGAGGTGTAATCACTATAAAAGCCAATCATGTATCGCCACAGGTGCAATCTAGGTGACATCCCACCAATGACACAACCGTTGCCAAAGATTAGTGTCAAACAGACAATGGAGAAACAAGTGCGAGAGAGATTTGGGAGCTTCATCACACTAAGGACAAAAAGAGGCTCGCTAATCCAATATCCCACAGTGCCATAGAGCCACACGAGTTGGAAAACCGTTGTGCGAAACCAACCACAAGAATGCATCCACTTTGGGTAGAGTGACGCCGAAGCAAACCAGAGGTTGCGGAGGACTTTTTGGAGTAGTGGAGCAAAGGACCTGATAATCTGAGCGAACTGAATAAAGGCCTGAGCCAGCATGTATCCAAACCCAACCATCTGCAGCAGTAGCATGCAAATTCAGAGCCTGTAATTTGGCCAGTAAGCTAAGACACAAATCCTCCTCCCAGACATATAAAGAGTGTCGCCAGATAGGGGGGCCTGAGTGGAGCAGCAACCCCTAGTGTAGAACTGAAGTCAAAGATGCATCCTGAAAAGATGAGAGGAGAAACAACCGGTGATAACTATCTCGCAAACAACTTAGCCTGCACCAACAGTCACTCCAAAAGCTTATTTGATCACCCTTCCCCACCTTCAGTACCATATCAGCATGTAAGGAGGTATGAGAAGCAACGACACTCCTTCAAACCGGCGACATCTTAGAGTCACAGAACACAGGTGTGAAGCCCAGATGTGGTAGAGTACACTTGTTAGAGATTAAATGGTGCCACTCTAACGGTTCCCCAATTCTAAAACGCCACAACCATTTAAAAAGTAAGCTCTGATTTTTCTTCGTCAAATTCTCAATACCCAAACCACCTTTGTCCTTTGGTCACGCCAATTTACTCCAAGGCACAGTTGCCATGCTCTTTTTGTCTTTCCTACCAAGTAAAAAAAGACAGCATTGTATGGAAACCAACTTTCAGGCCACAGTAGTTGGTAAACGAAACAATGAAAGGTAATAAAGGGGGAGGGAAGAAAGCACCGACCTAAGGAGCACAACACATCCAATGATGGAGAGGAACCGCCCTTTCCAGGACTTGAGCCGGTTCCGGAATTTATCAATTACAGGACCCCAATGTTTTGCGAGCTTCATATTCGCACCAAAAGGCAACCCTAAATAAGGGAAGGGCAATGATGTCAACTTGCACAATAATGTACCAGCCAAGGGTTTAACATCAAAATCAACCATATTAATCCCCGCTAAGCTGCTCTTATGAAAGTTTATATTTAAGCCCAAAAGGAGCTCAAAACAGCACAACACACGTTTGAGAGTAAGCAACTTATCCTTGCTTGCAGGTGAGAAAAACAAAGTGTCATTTATAAACTACAAGAGGACCGTGGGCACCCCCATCCACCTTGACCGGTGTACTGAAATCCTGCTGATACGGCAACACTACCAGAACAAAGCTAGATAGCACCTCCTAATCAATCCAAGTCTCCAAGATCAGCAATCAAATTCAACCAATTAGGGTTTCAGCAATTACCTCTATCACCTCAAAACACAACAAAGGCGTTAAGCAACAAGAGTAATAAACACAAGGAATCTTGTAAACGCCACAAGCAATTCAATTACTTGATAAGTAAACACAATCCCTAAAATAAACAAGAGAGAAATCCATCTAACTTGCAAAACAAGGTTTAAGAGAACCTCCAACTTTATTAGCAAAATAACTATCAATAAATAATATGTTAGTAATATGCCCAAAAGCCAATCTATGGATGATTGTATTCATGTAAACATTTTTTGAGGTTATACCTATATATATGATTATGAGATAATCGCTTGCACATATATATAACCCTAGTGTATATGTATTTGATATGTATATTCTTAAAAGTCCCTAGTCGATTATTATTATGGTTGGGTTGTAATAATAAAATAAGACTAGCGTATGTTAAGGATTGTATGACTTACGAATTCTACATACGGGTACAAGATGGGGATCTTGTTGACCGGACCGACCCACATAAGAACGCTACATGGAACGTTTTATGTATGTCGATAGCGTTTTCTTATAGATGTGATTGTCCTCCGACCTGAGATCGTCAAGGTATCCAACATATGAATCATGTACCTTGATATTATTCCTAGTCATC
>JAKUCV010007699.1:0-26679 GCA_028386065.3 Turnera subulata
GAGTCAATGCCAAATACAATGGAGATTTTCTGCTTTGTTGCTATAATAGGACACTTCTGGCAAGTGGAAAGTAGACGCTCTACTATTTCGATGGGTACATTTATTTTTTTTGGTACATATTAACAAATTTTATTAATAATAATTGATTTACAAATTTTAATTCTAATACAAAAGCCAATTTTAAACAATTGGTTTCTCTGTAATTTAAGAAAGAATCGTTGCTTATCGAAAACAATTGTATTCTACCCCGAGTATACTTACCGAATACAATTGTATTCTACTTACGGCAAATGCAATACTGATTTATTTAAGAGTGCGCTGCTAATTAAATTCACTTGGATTCTACCCCAAGTAATCACTTCCCCAAGATCATGGAAGATTGAGGTGAAGAAATACAATACTGATTATTTAAGAGTACGCTGCTAATTAAGTTCAATTGGATTCTACCCCAAGTAATTAGTTCCCCAAGTGATCAGAGCTCCTGGAAAATTGATGTAAAGCTCCTGAAAAAATGAGGCGAAGATCATGAAAAATTGAGGTGAAGATCATCATCATATCCCACCTGGTAACTCTCTTCTTTTTCTTTTTTTTTTAAATTTTTTTCCATATATGAAAAATTGAGGTGAAGATCATCATATCCCACGTGGTAACTCTCTTCTTTTTCTTTTTTTTTTAATGTTTTTTTTCATATATACAAAAATTGATAGGTTAAGGTTATAACTTTTGCTCCTACTATAAGTGAAATTCCATGGAATTGGATAATTTTTGCTCCTATTATAATTTTGTTCTCTTAAATTGCTATACATATTTAAAGACTGTCCAGGATATTAGAGCAGCTGGCTATATACATATTAGCCTTTAAAAAAAATAGCTAATTGTTCTTTCACTTGGATTGAAGACTAAAAGTTAAACTCGAAGGAACTACACAAAACAAAAGTTTAATCATGAGTCCGCCTAAAGCTTAATAATCGAAATTTTATTATTTTGCTTTTAAAAAGGTTGCTTATTTAATCATTGAATCTTTGATTCTTCCCATCTATTTTCTTTGCAGCCCGTACGAGATCACATTCATATTTGTTATGGCTCCCGAAAGAAAGAAGAGAAGTTTCTATAATTTGTTTACCCACCAATAAGGAGAAGCAATTATCGCAACGAATATACAAAATACAAAGAAGAGGAATTTTGCCAATGTCTCATGTGATGAATCGAGCTCACAAAATAACAATCAAGACAAGAAAAAAAAAAAGGACGTAAAAAAAAAGGACAAAATCTCGAATTATTCCTCAAAGCCTTATCTACCCCATATAAATACCAAGGTTAGTAAATATTATAAAATTATTTTTTTGTATTATTTGGATTTGATTATTATGAACTTTAATATTTCGTTTACATATATATATATATATAAACAACAAGTACCTATCAGAGAAAGCAAATGATAACTAAAGTTGCACACGTACTGGGGTTAGTGTTGAGGCTGTGGATCACGTCATCCAGACTACTATGCTCGATATGCTTCAACAAACGAGAAGAAGAATAAGCAAGAGGGAGAAAAGACAAACTCGGGTGAGACTGAGAAAATGAGGGAGAAATGGGTGGAGACAGAATGCAAGCTGTCTGAAAGAAAAAAATATATTAATATTTGGAAAAAAACAAAAAAAGAAAAAAGGCTAAACCGTGGGACCTATTCAATGTCGGCCAAAAACAATTGCGTTTCGGATGGGAAAAGAAAAAAAAACTCAACTTATATAAGTCGGCGAAATTTTTTTTTTTATAAACTTCAAAACAGTGAAGGAATACGAGTACGAGTCGGAACAGATTTATATGGCGCTTCTGTATATATATATAGACAATATCCATAGGTTCATAGACACACCTCACCAACATAAAAGAAGAGTTGAATAATCGAGGATAGTGACAAATATTCAGCATCCTACATTAATCGATGTCTCCAACAATGTCAGCAGGTAATTATACTTAAATTTTTTAAGCCACATATCTTTGCTTTACAAATCTTGGTTGTTTGATAATTATGAATTTAGTTTTCTCAGTTATTATGCAATTAGTAGTAATGCAGTGTATAAAAACGATGTGGTTTCCATTTTTTGGTTTACTTTTTGCGCTAATATTAACTTCACTGCCTAATTAGTTGTAACTAGGCAACTACACGTGTTACACACGTGTTTGTGTGCTGATTGATTTATACCATGTTGCACACGGATATTTAGTTAATCTTACCGAAAGAGACAAAAGCAATTGAAAAAGTATTTCCTGCTCTAAAATACGAATACTAAAATAGGAACAGAACAACTGTATTGAGAGGATTTGAAAGCCTACCTTGAATCCCCTTGAAGGTTATGTTGTTTGCCTTGGGTTTTATTTCTTGATTGTGAATGAAGCACAAATTTTTTATTTTGCCCTGAAAAATTAGAAGTTTAACTATGTGTAACAACCCGGGTAAAAATTTACATTTTACCGGGACTGTAAAAACGCTTTGTACAGTAACTTACCATATAAAATAATCTTGGGTAATTATTTCAGGGTAAATTAAGCATCGGATTCCGAAACCGACCCTTACCCCACGCTTGGGATTTTTCTGCGGATTTTACGGACCAAAGTTGGAATTTTTCGGGTCCAGGAATCTTCAGAAAAGTCAGGTTTAATCTCGTATTATCGGGCCAAAAATTAAGTCAAGGGGGTATAATAGATATTTTCTGGTCCGGACGGGACACGACTGCATAATGCAGCCGCCTCCTCCTGTGTGCCCGTGAGTTGCCTCTTGTGTGACTTGTGACCCTGCATGATTTATTTTGCCCCTACTCTTCACCACCTGCAAAAACACACCAAACCACCCAGCTCGGAGTTGGGATAAGTATCTACCCTTGGCAGAGTTTGCTTACAACAACGGCTACCATTCCAGCATCGGTATGCCACCTTTCGAGGCTCTCTATGGAAGGAAGTGTAGAAGTCCGGTATGTTGGGACGAAGAAGGTATGAGATTGATCGTTGGACCAGAGTTAGTCCAATAGATAATGGACAAGATCCAGATGGTGAGACAGTGCATGGGAGATGCTCAGGATCGGTAGAGAGCTATGCCAACAAACACCAACGTGAGATGGAGTATAACGTTGATGAGAAGGTTTTTCTCAGGATTGCACCTTGGAAGGGAGTGATCAGGTTCGGCAAGAGAGGAAAGTTGAGTCCAAGGTATATCGGGCCATATGAGATTGTGGAGAGAATTGGACCACTAGCTTACAGGTTGTCTAGAGATGCTCAGGATCGGTAGAGAGCTATGCCAACAAACACCAACGTGAGATGGAGTATAACGTTGATGAGAAGGTTTTTCTCAGGATTGCACCTTGGAAGGGAGTGATCAGGTTCGGCAAGAGAGGAAAGTTGAGTCCAAGGTATATCGGGCCATATGAGATTGTGGAGAGAATTGGACCACTAGCTTACAGGTTGTCTTTGCATGAAGAGCTATCACGCATTCATGATGTGTTTCACGTCTCTATGCTGAGGAGGTATCGATCAAACCCTAGTCATATTGTGACCCCAGTGGATGTTGAAGTGGCAGAAGACCTTACCTACACCGAAGTGCCGGAACAGATTCTTGCTCGAAAAGTACGGCAGTTACGGAACCGTACCATTCCTACGGTTGAGGTCAAGTGGAGTAAGCATTCTGCTAACGAGTCAACATGGGAAGTCGAGGAGCATATGCGGTCCTAGTATCCGCATCTTTTCACCGGTTCAGAGTGAATTTCAGGGACGAAATTCTTTTAAGAGGGGTAGACTGTAACAACCCGGGTAAAAATTTATATTTTACCGGGACTGTAAAAACGCTTTGTACAGTAACTTACCATGTAAAATAATCTTGGGTAATTATTTCAGGGTAAATTAAGCATCGGATTCCGAAACCGACCCTTACCCCACGCTCGTGATTTTTCTTCGGATTTTACGGACCAAAGTTGGAATTTTTCGGGTCCAGGAATCTTCAGAAAAGTCAGGTTTAATCTCGTATTATCGGGCCAAAAATTGAGTCAAGGGGGTACAATAGATATTTTCTGGTCCGGATGGGACATGACTGCATAATGCAGCCGCCTCCTCCTGTGTGCCCGTGAGTTGCCTCCTGTGTGACTTGTGACCCTGCATGATTTATTTTGCCCGTACTCTTCACCACCTGCAAAAACACACCAAACCACCCAGCTCACTTTCTTCTGCAAAATTCCTCTGCAACTTCAACCTCCAGTACAAATCCTCAAACAAAATACACAACCCAGTTCCCTTCATTTCACCAAAACCAGAAAAAAAAAGAGAAAAAAAAGAGTAAGAAAAGAAAACAAAAAAAAGAAAAGAAACAAAAAAAAATGAGAAAGAAAAGGGACAAGAGGGAGGGGCTGCCGCCACCTCACCACCTGCAGCGAGTTACCGACCGCCACCCGAGCCGCCTTCGCCTCCCGATCTTCCTGCAGATCGTCACCACCGCGCCGTCTCCTTCTCTGCCGCCGAACGCCGCTGCAAGTCGCGCCAAGACCACGGATCTTCGCCGCCGTTCACGCGTCGTTAGCCGCGTCTGCAGCCACCAGCGATGCTGCCCTGCCGCCTTCTCTTCGTGTCGCCACTGCCTCCGCGCCTTACTCCCGTCCGTCAACCTTGCGCCACCGCCTCCTGCTCAAGGTGAGCAACTCGGGTAAGGAAGACGACCCGCCACACGCACCGGGTCGCGACTTCGGGTCGGGTTGACCCGCGTGTGGATGGGCTGGGGATTTGGGGCTGGGCTCGGGTTTTGGGCTGCCTGGCTTGGGCTTCTACGCGGGCTTGCACCTGGGCCTCAGCTTGAGGTCTGGGCCTGGTGCTGTGCAGGCCTGGCTGGCACTGTTCACGGGCCCAGCCCAGTTTAAAAAAAGAAAAAAAGAGAAAGGGGAAAATAAAATCTGGAATGATGAAAAACAGTAAAAATAAAATAAATAATTATATTGGTATATTGGAATAGTTTGGAAAAAAATGTGGATATTAAATGGAAAATAATTATTTTGAAATATATATACATGGTAATAATAATAATTTTGGAAAGTACATACTCAAGAAAAATAAAAATGGAAAGGGTATTATCAAAGTAAATACGTACCGAAATAATGACCGGATATGATAAAATAATTCCGGCCTATGTAATTAAATGGCGAATGATGATGATAATAGAAATAACCCGGGAAAATACCGAGAAGGTCTAGAAATTATTTTCCGGTTTATAGTATTAGTTGAGCATTTGCATATCATCTTATATGTGCATAAATTGTTGTTTGATATAGGAATTGATAACGAGCAGTACCCTGAGGAGCCTGAGCCGGAACACTTCGAGGACTATCAGGAATAGAAAATCGGCTAAGGTGAGGATAAGTAATTATTTATATACTGCCGTAGTGCCAAGTTGCTGTTTGTGTGTTATATGCTTGAATAATTCTTGTGGCTGTGAATGGTTATTGTGAATTGAATTTAAATGATATTTATTGCCGTTGATGTTGTTGAATTGATGCTACTGTTGATGTTATTGGTAATGTTAGAAATATTGGTACTAGTAGAATATTACTGTTGTTGTTGTTGACTGTGAAATTGTGGGAGTAGAGTACCGAGGGTACTAGTTAAATGAACTTGTATTATCCAGACGAGCGGCTCGGGATAATGAGATAATGGAGGATAATAGGAATTAAGTAACTAAGAATAATAAAACTGGTCACACTTAGACATCTAGTAAATCACAGTTAAATGTTGGAATAGCCAGATGGTAGTCTTACTTTTATGATGCTGGGGGAGAGTGTGCTTGGGGTCTGCTCCCTTTCTGTACCAGTTTTTATTTTAGGCGCTGGGGGAGAGTGTGCTTGGGGTCTGCTCCCTGTCTGTGCCAGTTTTACGTGGAGGTACCAGGGTGGGGTCCACGGGCTAGCTAGCTTGACTACCAGGCGACGACCATCATTTAACTAGTGATAGGGGCCCTGATAATAAAATTGGTGTAGCGTGCCTAGAATCACAGAGTGTGCTATTTGGGGATCAAGTGATCCTTATTTACTTGCTGTTGATGTGACTTGGATTATTTACAGTTGTTGTATATGTATATTTGCTTATGGATTTNAGAGTGTGCTTGGGGTCTGCTCCCTGTCTGTGCCAGTTTTACGTGGAGGTACCAGGGTGGGGTCCACGGGCTAGCTAGCTTGACTACCAGGCGACGACCATCATTTAACTAGTGATAGGGGCCCTGATAATAAAATTGGTGTAGCGTGCCTAGAATCACAGAGTGTGCTATTTGGGGATCAAGTGATCCTTATTTACTTACTGTTGATGTGACTTGGATTATTTACAGTTGTTGTATATGTATATTTGCTTATGGATTTTACCCGGTGAGCACTTCGGACTCACCCCTCGCCTGCGTGGCCTGGTCGCGTAGTTTGATTGTGCGTAGCTCAGGTACGTTCGAGGCAAGCTGTGGCGCACCCTCTGCCAGGCCCGGACCCATCCTGCGTTGCATCATGTTTATATCATTGTCTATTGCTGTGTTGTATTAAGACTTCCGCTGCTTGCATTTAATAACTCTGTGGATTAATGCTTGTTGTAATAATGTTTCCGTACCGGGACAAGTACGGTTGATGTATTATGTACTTTTAATGTATTAAATCTGTTGGTTGTGTTATTTACCGCTGTGGTTATTGTAATAGTATGTGGTCCCACGTGTTTACTGTGTATAACGGTAAATACGGATCGGGGCGTTTCACTATGCATAAATAACCAATTGTCTAAAACATAAAGCATGGTTTTGTTTAGTTGTGAAAAGAAAAAAGATTACCTTAGTAATACGATCGCCATAGTGTGTGGTTTTCCTCATTTTATAGCACAAAAAAATTGATTGTAACATTAAATTGTAACATTAAATGTATGTGACTTTTGGTTTTCAAGAAATATTTTATAATTTGATGTATGGATGTATGTGACTCTTAATTTTCTGCATTTAATTTTTTAAGCTCAATTATGCCTTCTCATTGCCCTTACGTTCCCTCCTTTACACACAAACAATTAATTTAGAATTAAATATAGAATATTAAAAGAGTTGCCACATGCCAATTTTTAGAAAGCCACTTATCAACAACAGAGATTTAGGTCTCTGATTTAATATATTTATATAGATACAATTAACAGAAACGATCTTTCGGTGAAAGTAAACAAGAATGTTTCTCTACACAATACACTATATAGTTTACATGTATGGTCTTTTGAGCGTAATATTTTAATTGTATAATTATGGTTTTTAAAATATTAAAATTATGGTTCTGAACTGTACATACTACATCTCACAGATATACATGACAAGTTACAATATAATTCAGTCTGTTGATTAAACTCCAGAGGATAGATTAGTGTGTATATACAACATAACCCTTTTTTTTCCTGTAGAATCATAGCTGCTATTATAAATATATCAAATCGCAAATTCACATATATGTGTTCACACCCATATACGACATAATGCCCCATTACATTATTAGATCATTAATTAGGAGGCCGTCTGTTTCCATATCACGTGATTTATATTTAGAATTGATTTAATTAGTCATTCATACTTGGCATAAGTAAACAACATTGATTGTTACACATCCACACAAACAAAATTGACGTGTGATTTTGTCTTTGCTTCAACTATGTGTCATAGCTCTTAATGTCAATATATATACTTTCGCAATAATATTTGTTTCGAATTAACCAAATTATTGGATGTATGTAGGTCATATATTGTTCATTCTAAGCTAAAATTATGAAGGTAAAAAACAAAAAAAAACTACAGCATCATGCATGCAAAAAGTGTGGAAAGAAAGTAAATGCAATGGATATGATAGAAACAAACCAAGGCATGAGCAATATAAAAAATCAAATAATGACTGTCCTTGCTAAATATTTATATTAAAACTTTTAACTAACATATCTAATTCTTATAGGTATATGCTAAGGCTTGAGGTACCTGACGAAAAAGATAATGCATCGGTAACCATATTCGACGAGGCAAAAATGATAATTGGAAGTGATGTGACTGATTATATTGCTATGTAAGAAGATGAGGTAAATAATGAATGATAAGTAAAAACCAATTTGTTTTGGAATAGGCATTGGCAAAGTTACTTTTCTATTTCGTAGGCAAATAAGAAAAGGAAAAGTTACTCCATTGTCAAGACGAAGAATACATTTTCGTAGTGAGGATCAACAAAGCAAACGACTCAGATAGGAGAAATGGACGATTTGTAGCAGAGGGAGTGCGAAAGACAACTGCTGAAAAACAAAATGAAAAACAAGTTGGAATTGCAAGTTTAGAAGACAAGAAAGAAAAAATATCATCTGTATCGAAGATGAAGACAACTACGTACAACCGATGCCGAAGAAAATTAAGAAGGAAAAAGAATAAATTGTTATTATTAGCTTAAATACTACTATTATTATAATGATAATAATCGATTTATAAATTCCTATTCCATTATATAAACATTATAAATAATGCATATCCGTTTACCTAGATTATAAATATATTTTTTTCATTATGTATAAATTTTTCTCGAAATAATAATTAATACTATACCACCGGATATTTAAAGTATAATACTATACCACGTGCGTCGCACGTGTAGAAAAACTAGTAAAATAAAAAAAAAAGAAAAGAGAGATAGTGCATATCGACCGACTTGTCAACCGACTGAAGCACTAGGAAACGACATCGTTCTGGGCCATCTTTCTTCGTAAAATGCGAAATCGCAGCCTAAAAAAGACGCGCGCGCCGACGCATGTGGGCAGAGGATGGCGGTGCCTGGAGATGCCGCTGGCGCACATGAGGAGGGGATGGGGATGGGGGATGCCTGAAGGCGACGGCGTCGCACGTGATGAGGAGATGGAGGTGCATGAAGATGACGACCACGACGGTGGCAGGAAGAGGTCAAGCAAACAAAGGTGGAGGTTGACCACGATGGCGTGGGTGGACGCCGACGATACTTGTCCCCTAACGTCTCTCGAAGCTTCTTACAAGAGGATCACACTGGCCTTGACGAAGCCGTCGTACCTGCTCGGACACCCTGCCGTGAGCACATTGCGGCAGGAGAGTCGTGCACGGCTCCTCAATCTCCTGCGGCGTTTGGAGAGTCGACACGACTGGACCGAAGCCGTCGGCGCGCTCGCTGTTCTGCTGAAAGGCACGCGCAAGGACTCCTCCCCGGATGTGAACCGGTTCAAGTATACGGTACGAATTCTGTGTGATAGCTTGTTCCGATTTCTTCATTAGCAGCGTCAGTGATTATTATGTACTACTTGAGTATAAGGAATGATGAACTTTTTCTTCTCTTCTGTTTTTTTTTTAAAGGTTTCGTTGGAATTTGTTAGGCATATAGATGGTAAACACTTCAGCTCGAAGAAAGACATGGATATCGAGAGGTTGTACAGTACTTGGATGATCCGAGCTGGAATTAACTTATACAATAAAAGGAAGAGGCACACAAGAGAGGTATGGTTAGGCAACTCTCTCTCTGTCTTATTGAAGTGTTGCAAAATACAGGCATTTCCTTGTTTTAGTCGTTTGCTTTTGATCAATGACTGCATTGCGTCATTATTGTTTCTTCGTTTAGGATAGTTTTCTTGTTCATTTGGAGGCCAACCTTTTCCAACTTCTGCATGGGAATGTGGAGGCTGAACGTCATAATGTTAGAAGGTATAGCTACCTCACTTTTTTCTTCCTCCAGAGTCACAGTTTGTTGGTCAGGTGCAAGCTATGTTGTTTACCTTGGTCAGATTGATTGATTGTGTTATATCCCGATGAAAACATCTCTTGAAGATGACATCAAGTGACAGAAGCAAGCGATTTGTATTTATTTCAGCTAAAGAATAAAACGCCATTTGTGTTTGAAGGTCTTTATTATGTGTTTTTTCTTTAAACACAAACTTTTAGTATGTTACTTTTTACCTGATAGTGGGCAACATTCTAACCATTATGTAGTTGGTCATGTCATTTGTGCATTTTCCTTTCGTGGATGATAAACTAGTTTTAAAAACCATAATGTTGCATCTGGCTAAATGATGATTTTTCTCTTTTCCTTTTGTCAGCCTGATGCAAGAACATGAATTTTAGAATCATCCATTGGTCAACTTGATCATGGGATTGATGTTCTATCACCTGTGGTACTCTGGCTTACCTGATCATATGCGGGTGAAAGATTCTGAAGAAACTCATAACTAAACACATTCAGACATTACGGCTAGCCCTTCACGATCACATTTGTCTTCTACGTGCTTTAGCAATGAACTAGCCACATGCCGCGGGAATTTTTTTTTGCCATTAATGTTATTTTGATAGGTTAGTGTTATTTGAAAAGTATAATTATAGTTTTATTATTAGCCTGTCAAATTTAAATACATAAAATTACATAAGGATATAAATGTATCCCTATCGTCTCACTGGCCGACTTTGACCCCTCTTATTTTGAGGTCATATCTAGTATTCAGGAAGAACTTTTTTTCATCTCTTCTCCCCTCACGGCATCTCATGTCTTGAACAGGATGTGTATTGTTTTATTTGGGCGAAAAATATATATTAATTGATTCAACGTTTCAATCCTTCTATGACAAAAAGAATATAAAGAGGCATAGGTTATAATATATAAATTTTTTGAGGATAAAATGATAAAATCACTTGCTCTATTTTAAAAACCACTTCGCTTTAGATATATTGATTAATATGTAGGTTGGGGCTCCACTGGACAAATGATATTCCTAGAGCTATTATTGTATCATTATATAGTCTCCGGTGCTAAAATCTGTATATGATTTTATCATTAAAAGTCGCACAGCATGTCAAGGGAAGAAGATTAGTCTTTGGATGCTTTGTTGTATCATGTGTTCTTTTAGATATAAAAAAGATCTATGTTGTCTCTTTTTTCTCTAATTATTTTCCCTACAAAATTGTGATACCAACCTTAAAGTTAACATACATCTATCATTCTTGCATCGGACAAATCATGACTTCAGTGTACACATGAGGTAACATTGAATTATGTAATCCTCGCCTACATGTACATTACTCATGAATGGGTATGCTTAATTCTAAATGATACATGAAATCCGCATTCTTTGCCCTCTATTGCTAGTACAGCAGAAAGAGCCACTGGAAAAACAATTAAACCCTACCAGTCATGTATTTTACTCTTGGATGTATTTTAACAACATAGAAAGACAATATATCAAAGAAATGAATCTAAACACTTTGCAGTGACCAGGATGGCAAAGTACAATACCCTTCTCAGTTTTGTTTTCCTGGTAATCCTGTCTTCAGGATTCTGTGGATTGAAAACTTTGAAACTTTGCTCATGCTACCTCAGTGACAATATAAGTCGCATGGAAATAGAGAGGCAAGCTTTTCTGAAGCTCAAAGCCGGTTTTACGGATCCTTCAGGCCGTCTCTCCACTTCGGTTGGCAATGATTGCTGCAGATGGCCTGGTGTGGTCTGCAGCAGGAGGAGCAGACTTGTCATGAAGCTCAAGCTTGGCAATCAGTTTCCAACCAATTCATATGGTGAGGGGACAGACTATGCATTAGGTGGTGAGATAAGTCCTTCTTTGCTTGACTTGAAAAGTTTGGATTACTTGGACCTGAGTATGAACAATTTTGAAGGCATACCTATTCCAAAATTCTTTGGATCACTACACACACTGAGATACCTTAACCTTTCCGGTGCCGGCTTCGGTGGACCTATTCCACCACATCTAGGAAACCTTTCAGGCTTGCTTTATCTTGATCTCAACTCATACTCCAACGACAGGATTGACAATGAACTGCATTGGCTGTCAGGTCTTTCACTGCTGAAACACTTGAAAATAGGGAATGTTGAACTCAGTAAGGCTGAAGCTCACTGGCTTCAGGCTGTGAACATGCTTCCCTCACTCTTGGAACTGCACTTACCCTCTTGTGGACTTTCCACCCTTCCTTTGTCCATTCCACATGTCAATTTTTCTTCAATTTCGGTACTCGACCTGTCAAACAATGGCTTCAACAATTCTACACCCCCTTGGCTTTTCAATCTAAGTAGTCTGGCTCATCTTGATCTCAACTCAAACAATCTGCAGGATGAAAATCTTGATGAATTTGCAAGACTGAATTCACTTCAATACCTTGATTTGTCCCAGAATTCTTTCCTTGGGGGCAAGCTATCAAGAACTTTGGGAACACTCTGCAATTTGCGCATGCTTGACCTTTCGGCCAATGCTATCAGTGGTGAGATTAATGATTTTATTGATGGTCTGAGCGAATGCAGGAATTCCAGCTTAGACTCATTGTTTCTGGGATACAATATGTTAGGTGGATCTCTTCCTGATTCCATAGGACACCTGAGAAACTTAAAGCATCTTTCATTAACAACGAACTCTTTTTCGGGTTCCATTCCAGAATCCATTGGAAATTTGTCATCCTTAAGAAGATTGGACCTTTCCACCAATCAAATGAAAGGTTCTATTGCAGTGAATCTAGGAGAACTCTCAGCATTGGAAGTACTGGATCTGTCAGAAAATCAATGGGAGGGTGTCATAACTGAAGCTCATTTCTCAAATCTTACAAACTTGCAGGAACTGACAATACGTCAGTTAACAAACAACATCACCTTAGTTTTCAATGCGAGTTCGCGGTGGATTCCACCTTTTAAACTCAAGTACCTTGAACTCAAAGCTTGCCTGATAGGCCCCAAATTTCCAGAATGGCTTAGAAATCAGAATGAGCTAAACTACATTGTCCTGTTGCATGCTAAGATTTCCGGCACCATACCAGACTGGTTTTGGGAGCTACATCTCTTCTTAGATGTACTGGACATCAGTTATAATCAAATAACTGGCTCAGTTCTCGACAACATCAGATTTCACAAGCAAGGAGAGATTGTCTTCAACTTCAACAACTTCAGCGGCCCTCTTCCGTTGTTTTCGCCAAATGTGAGTAAAATTTGGCTTAGTGACAATCTATTTTCTGGACAAATTCCTGCGGACTTTGGTGAAAGAATGCCCTTGCTGGAAGGCTTGGATGTATCAGGCAACTATCTGACTGGTATTATACCCTCATCTATAGCCAACATAAGCACTCTGTTGACGTTTGTTCACTTGTTGTCTCCAATAATCATTTGTCAGGAAAACTTCCTGACTTCTTGAATGGTTTACAGGATGTATACCTTATGGATGTGTCAGAGAACAATTTAACTGGTAATATACCAGTCACTTTGGGTTCTTTTAGTTCCATTCAATTCCTTAGGCT
The DNA here is from genome assembly GCA_028386065.3 of Turnera subulata. NCBI lineage: Eukaryota > Viridiplantae > Streptophyta > Magnoliopsida > Malpighiales > Passifloraceae > Turnera > Turnera subulata. The sequence continues at coordinate 13,301 of JAKUCV010007699.1, forward strand.
AAGCAACAATGAGCTTTCTGGGGAAATCCCTTCTTCCTTGCAAAATTGCACTCTCTTAGAAACTCTTGATCTTGGAGACAACAGACTTACAGGAAAAATTCCAACATGGATAGGCCAAAGCTTGCCATCTCTGCTCATTCTAAGCCTTCGGGCCAACATGTTGGTTGGAGATATACCGAGCGACCTATGCAGTCTTTCATCTCTTCACATACTAGACCTTGCTGGAAACAACTTTTCTGGACACATTCCAAACTGTGTTCGCAATTTGAGTGGCATGACAACTATTCTCGACTCAAAGAGATATGAAGGGCAGCTGTGGGTGGTGGCTAAAGGAAGAACTTTGTTCTATGATCAGCTCCTTTATCTAGTGAACATCATAGACCTTTCAGGAAACAACTTATTTGGAGATATACCAGAAGGGATAGCATCTCTTCAAAGATTGGGAACCTTGAACTTGTCCAGGAACCATTTGTCTGGAATGATACCAAACAACATTGGGAACTTAAAGCAGCTGGAAACTCTTGATCTCTCCAGTAACAATCTGTCTGGAACCATCCCTTCAGGCATGGCTTCTATGACCTCATTGAACCACCTGAACTTGTCCCATAACAATCTCTCAGGTAGAATCCCTACAAGCAACCAGTTCCTGACCTTCATTGACCAATCTATCTACGAAGGCAACCCCGGACTCTGTGGAAAACCACTAGCAATCAAGTGCAATGGTGATGATGATGAAGCAAATCATCCCCCAGATGCAAGGGAAAACATACATGATGGAGATGAAGATGAACATGAACAAGACATGTTATGGTTCTTCGTCAGTATGGCTATAGGATCTGTTGCGGGGTTTTGGGGATTCTGGGGAACGTTGATAGTGAAGAGCTCTTGGAGACATGCTTATTTCCAGTTCATTGATCGCATTAACGACAGATTAATTGAGGTTATAGTGGGGAAGAGAGCTCGTGCGAGAAGGTAAACCAACAACAAAGCCGAGACTCGACGAAAAGTACAGGAATTGTAAAGATCTTGTTCTTTATTTCTATTCTCTTAATGTATGTCAACAAGTAAGATATAGCTACTCCTTAACCTTCTGCACAACACCTATACCTGTACTTTCAGAAGAATACTAAATAGGTCAATACTACTCGTTTATCCTGCAGATATAATGTTGAACCAGAGTTGCATACTAAATAGAGCTCTTGGAGATATAATGTTGATATATAGCTGGTTTTAAGCTGTAATTGGAGTGTTTATAAAAAAGCAACAGCTGAATATTCTTACATGATACATACATAGAAGACCATGTTCACCATATATCGCCTTGAAAATGCCATAGCATCAATATAAGGCAACATGGATCAATAAACTCTACAACACATATAACACCACAAATGCACCTGAGGACTCATGTTACTGAAATCAGTAAGAAAGTGCAAATGCAGATTCTCTGCAATATAATTCCTGATCAAAAAAATCACCACTAACATCAACCTCCAAGTCCAGATCAGCATCCAAGTCATCGGATGTCCCGCCAAGAGCTTGCTCTCCAACTTTGGCCCCTTCCCCGGGTGTCTTTGCCTCTTGTATGATACGCATGATCTCTTCAACACTTTGAGCTGGTTGGTCACGTTCTGATCCTGCATAGTCTTGGTCTTCTCGATTCCGATGAGATCTTTGGGCAAGTTTCTCAGAAACCAAGGATGCTGCTTGATCTCTGGGATAGTAATCCTCTTTTGGGAGGAATGGACGTTGTCAGTATGATAAAAAGGTTCCACACAGAACAACACAACAAATGATCTATGCTTCAATTTCGCATCAAGGCTTTATTAAGACATGAAATCTGATGCATAATGTAAATAGCTCATAAAGAGCAAGCTAAAATATACAAATGCTCAAAGTATCATGCTCGACCAGTACATCTTACCTGGCATCTTCCCACCTCAATGGTCTTTTGTGAAAGAAGTGACAAGGAAAAAAGAAAACAATAGAATTGAGAAATGGAAGAAAGATCTAATTACATCCATCAATAGAATTGATACCACAAATAAGGATACTTAAGAGATGACAACTCTTATAAGGGGAAGAAATTTTTGTTAAATTTCCTCAATGCCAAAATACAACAGTGCCTGGTACATAAAGCATTTGTGCTATTCAATAGATACACAATCTATTTACCATTCAAAGTGCAAAGTTACTAGATCTTTCTACCAACTTACTTTTACACAAAAATATCGCACTTTTGCTTCTACCATTTTATTCTTATCCTACTACAATAGGATCAAATTCTCAACACCTTTGTGGTATGCTGTTCTCTCCTCTTATTATGACTGAGCCAGGACTATGTAATGCTTTTGAGTTAGAGGTGCCAAGCTTGGGTGAGAAATTGACTTGAAATTGTCAATATCTTTGAGCATTTAAAAGTTACTGTGGAAATGAATTTTAAGAGTTTGGTCCGAGTCTAGCTAGGACCAAAGTACGTATGAGTCTAGCTTTTATTTGAACTTCAGAGTGAAGTTTCAGTTCATTGTCAAACAAGATTTAATTGGAAGCACCATTGCATCTCCTATGCACTTATCAAGCACTGAACACCATACACAAGAACTTAAATAACAATAATAAACTGATGAAATGCAGTAAAAACCAATCACGTGAAGAAACCGAGAAATCCTGCTTGGTTGTGGTTGTGGTTGTTGGATATTATAGGATAAAATTAATATTAAAATAATAATAATAATATATTTAATACTTTAAATTTTTAAATACATGATTTAAATTATGATATGAGACTTGTTAACCATTATAAAGATTGTAAATCATTTCAAAGATTTCAGAAAATAATTATATATAATTATATATGCATTAAAAGCTATAGAATAATAGCTCAATAATATTTTTGAAAATGAGAAAAAATAGACATTGAAGAAAAAATAATATTATTAAGGATAATATTGAAATTAATTGTTGGGGACAATAAAATTATTTCCGTGATGACAAATTTCTCATTTAAATGCTCACAATCCTCCTTACGGACCTTTTCCAGATCCTTAGGGTCATATTCATGGTTGATTTTAAGACCTCGATGATCAAAAAGTTAGCTAGAAGTTGTTTTTTTAGAGGGGCAAAACTTACAATTCCGAGGATGACGAAATCACTGTGGTAGGTGATGGCAGAAGGGAGATACAGAGACAAAAGCAGGACCACGTGAAGAAGGGTTGGAAGTACGAGGGAATGCTTGCACCAGAATGGAAGGAATTGGGGGAGAAGAGGGAGAGACCAGTACTCAAGACTTTCCTTTTTCAGGTAAGTCAGTTACTCAACGGCATGCGGACTTCTTTCCTTTAAATCAGTCCCCCTATGACTTTTTCCTTTCTCAAAATTTGAATCCTTTTGACCCACCAATTATGGTTGCACCGCATTTAAAGCACCTGCTCTCTAGGGACGGTGAGGAATATAAATATAACCTTACTGGCCCACCACACAAATGTCTGTCTGATACTTTACCCATCACCACCCCCTCTGAAATCTTTTCAAAATGAAGGGAGGAGAATTTAGGGGTGGGCCAACCATGTAAAAAAGCTAAGGCCACAATTGCTGCACCACCTGACCCATGTGCAACCCAAAGACAAACCCAACATAGAAGCCTCTTTGAAGTTACCCTCACACCAAGCCAAACACAAACAGACCACCCATCACAGGCCTTCACTATTATGCAAGAAGGACCTCAAATCTTCATAATGGGCCAAAACCCATCACAACCCCAAACCCGTATAAGAGTAAACCTAAAAAAACTGGCCCGAAATCGTAGAAGCCCAAGACTACCAACTGAAGATACACTCATTAGTCATGAAACTGCTGGTATCATTTCAACATTGGGTAACCTAAACATCACTTCCATACAACCACCCACTGAACCTCTCTCACTGGGGGGTGTTGACATACCATCCATATCTAACCAGATAACCACATACCATACCCAAAGAAGTCTAAATGCTGTTGAGTTCTTGAGTTTACCTATTGAGGGGATTGAGGAGAATAGGCGAGGTACGGATGAGGAGGGATCAACAACACATGAAGCGGCGAAGGTTACGGTTGAGCAGCCCCGCCGAGCCCAATGATTTGCATCAGCTGGAACTGCCGGGGAGTTGGGAGGCCCCGAGCAGTTCGTGCCATTCGTGACCTGATAAGGCGCGAACATCCCGACGTTTTGTTCCTCATGGAAACGCGGAAGAGGGACAGACATATGGATAAACTAAGATAGGTACTAGGTTTTGAAAATTGGATCTTTGTTAGTGCTTATGAGACGAGGGAGGGACTTGCGTTGTACTGGAAGAATACGGTGGAAGTGTGACTTAGCTCGTACTCGCGTTTCCACATCGATGCTTGTCTTAAGGAGGGAGGGGTGCCGAAGTGGAGATTTACAAGCTTCTACGGAGCTCCTGTGGAGGCTAATAGACGCTATGGGTGGGATGTACTAAGATTTCTCGCGGGAAGACATAATCTCCCATGGTTATGCTGCGGTGATTTTAACGAGATCATGTGGGGATATGAACAGAGGGGAAGATGGGAGCGGTCAGAAAGGCAGATGAGGGAATTTCGCAGAGTGATTGATGATTGCCAATTAAAAGATCTGGGTTACCGAGGATGGGATTTCACTTGGTCAAATAATCGGAGTGGTGATGCTTGCACAGAGGTACGGCTGGACAGGGCAGTTGCCACGACAAATTGGTGTGAGCTTTTCCCAAACGCAAGTGTATATCATCTTGTACATCATACCTCTGATCATTGTCCGGTGAAAGTGGACTTGGTAGGGCAAGGCCAGATTGGGGGTGCGGGATGAAGGGTGCAAAAAAAGCTGTTTCACTTTAAGGAGAGGTGGGCTGGAGAGGAAGAATCGGAGCATGTCATGGCGGATGGGTGGGTCGGCGATAGGGGTGAGTCTACATGCCAATTGGTGATGGAGAAAATAAAGGCAACTAGGGTGTCTCTCTTGCAATGGAGCAGACAGAAATTTGATGGCAACAGACGAAGAGTGGTGGAACTAAGGGCGGAGATTGCGGGCCTCCATGATCAGATACAGAATACACATACTGTCAACATGAGACACCTGGCATGTACTGAATTGGATAGGCTCTTAGAGCAGGAGGAGGTCTTTTGGAAGCAGCGGTCTCGTGTGTTGTGGTTGGAGGACGGGGACCGCAATACCGCATATTTCCATAGGATCAGATGAACCAGGTGGCTGTGACTTATTTCAAAACTCTATTCCAGTCAGAGGTGGGTGAAAATCTGGTAATGGAGGACCTGCAGTTCATGAAGCACGGTTTCAGCCCCCAAATAAATGACTCGCTCCAAAAACCATTTACTGCAAAGGAAGTGGAGATGGCCCTATTTCAGATGCACCCAGGAAAATCCCTAGGGCCCGACGGCATGAACCCACTCTTCTACCAAAGGTACTGGAACCAAATTGGGGGGACTGTGTCTGCGGCCATCCTTGATGCCCTAAATACTGCCCATTTCCCGGAAAAGCTGAATTTTACTCACATTGTGCTCATTCCGAAGAAGAAGGACCCAGAACTCATGACTGATCTGCGACCTATTAGTCTATGTAAGTCCTCTATCGCATTTTGGCAAAGGTACTTGCAAATAGGCTAAAGGTTTGGTTACCAAGTGTGGTGTCGGGATGCCAAAGTGCTTTTATTCCCGGCAGATTGATTACTGATAACATACTGATTGCTTTTGAGATGTTACAATAAGCTGAAGAATATGAAGAAACAGAAAGTGGGAATGATGGCGTTGAAGGTTGATATGTCAAAAGCGTATGACCGCATTGAATGGGTATTCTTGGAAATGGTGCTAAAAAAGATGGGCATGAACTCGCATTGGATACAGCTGCTGCTATGGTGTGTAAGGTCCGTATCCTATGCAGTCCGAGTTAATGAGGAGTTCACGGGTTTCTTTAAACCCGGTAGGGGGATAAGGCAGGGGGACCCCATTTCCCGGTACTTGTTCTTGCTGGTGGGGGAGGGCCTGTCGATGCTATTAAATCAAGCGGAAGATGCGGAAGGTTTTCAGGGGGTAAGGATCAGCCCAGGTGCTCCAAGAATCAATCATCTGCTCTTTGCCGATGATTGCTTTATTTTCCCAATGGCTACTGCGGAGGGGGCAGTAACAATAAAGGAGACTCTCCAACGGTTTCACAGTCTATCGGAACAACAGGTGAAATATAATAAGTCTTCTATCCAATTTAGCCCTTGTGTTCCCACTGACCTAAAGGAGGAAATAAAACACATCCTTGGGGTTACTGAAGAATGCTGCCAGGAAAACTACTTGGGACTCCCTCCTGTGATTGGGAGGCGAAAGAGAGAGGTCTTTCAGGGTCTAAGGGAGCGAGTTGGAAAGCGGATTCAAGGCTGGAAAGGATCCCTACTCTCATGTGCCGGTAGAGAAATACTGATAAAAGCCGTCGCACAGTCGATCCCCACATACGCAATGAGTGTTTTCCACATTCCAGTGACGGTGTGTGAGGAACTAAATTTTATGGCCAGCAATTTCTTTTGGCAGCAGATGGGGGAGGAGCGGAGAGTTCATTGGCTATGGTGGGAGGTGTTGTGTAAGAAGAAGTGTGAAGGTGGCATGGGGTTTCGGGACCTCCATTCTTTCAACTTGGCACTGCTAGCGAAGCAAGGGTGGAGGATCCTTCAAAACCCTGACTCACTTTGTGCTAAAGTCTTAAAGGCACGATACTTCCCAAATAATGACTTCCTCCATACGAAATTGGGCTCTAACCCCTCTTTCACATGGCGTAGCATACTGAAGGGGAGGGAGTTATTGAAGTGTGGCCTAATGAAGAGGGTGGGAACTAGTGAAGCCACAAGAGTTGCTTTAGACCCATGGATCCCTGTTCCGTGGTCCTTTAAACCGCAAAGTCCATTACCAGAAGACTGGAAAAAGGTTTCGGTAAGTGAATTAATGTTGCAACACCCTCGCAGATGGAATAAGGACCTGATTGGGCAGTTATTCTTGCCACATGAAGCTCAACTAATTTCGGGCTTGCTCCTCCCGGTAGAAGACCGTGCTGATAGGTGGTGTTGGTTTCCGTCACCGAACGGAATTTTTCTGTGAAGAGTGCATACTACTTGCATCGGGACACTGTGGCTCATGAAGAAGGTCAAGGAGCTGGATCATCGTCTGGGGAAAGCTTATCGAGATTTTGGGACCGCCTTTGGAGCCTCCAGGTCCCAAATAAGATTCGCCATTTTGGATGGAGAGTAGCCTATAATATCCTACCAACAACTGCAACACTACACTATAGGCACATGATTGAATCAGACCTGTGCCCTATTTGTGATGGGGCCCAGAGACGGTTATTCATGCGCTGTTATTGTGTCCAAAGGCTGCACAAACTTGGAGCCAGTTGGGATGGGGGGTATCCTGGGATCGTTTTAGGGATATGTGTGGTGCAGATTGGATCCAATTCTTGGTAAATGAAAGGGATCATGAGAAAGCTGAGAAGATGTTGATGGTGGCATGGGCTGTATGGAGTGATAGAAACATAGAGAGAGTGGGGGATGAGAGGAGAAGGCCGGAGGTATCTGCGGAGTTTAGTATGTCATACTGACAGCAATTCTTGGCGGCAAATGAGGCTAGGAGGGACAGGAGGCGGTTGCACAAAGGGGAAGCAAGGGGGAATCTGGGTCACCACCTGGCTGCCTACATGCCTTTGTTGATGGGGCTATTTTTGAGGATATACAATGTGCTGGTATCGGAGGTTTTATTACCAGAAGTGATGGGAGCTTTGTAACTGTCGTAAGTAAGAGAGTACCTGATATTGGGGACCCGTTGATGGCGGAAGGCATGGCATTGAGGGATGTGTTATACACCGCATGTGAGAGGGGACTGAGGAATATTGTCGTGGCAACTGACTGCCAGGTGCCGTGTCAAGGCTTTAATAATGCAGTAGGGAAAATATGTCCTATCGAGGTACCCTACTAAGTGATCTTCGCCACCTACAGTCACAGGGCGTGCTTACTGCAGTGAGGTATATTCCAAGGAACCTGAACAATAAAGCTCATCTCTTAGCTCGGTATGCTAAACATGTAGAGGATGTCAGGATATGGTTTGAAGAACCCCCGCCTTTCCTGCACTAAATCTCTTGGACCTTGTTGGAGTTTGTCTTTATGAACGGGAGCACCAGCCTCTTTTGATCTTGTTTTCTGCATATCTGTAGCAGCGTTGTGTCTAAGTGCTGCTTACCAAGTGCTGCATTTTCTTTCTTTTTTTTTTTCCTTTTGTTTTTTCTTGTATGTTTGTGGCCTTTGCGGCGTTTTTTCTTTTTTTGAGGTAGCTCCTGTTATTACCTTCCTACTCTGGTGTTTCTTTAAAAGAGATGATGAAATGAAATGAGATCGCGTTCATGTCAAAAAAAAAAAACAACAACACTAAAATAAAATAAAATAAAATGGTAGTGGGTGCACAACTAAATTGAAGCAACACAAACAACACAACACAACGAACTTACCTCTAAAATATCGTCATCTAGTAATTACACAAATTGTATGAAATTAGCTAACCTAAATCATGCTTAAGATAACATTCTCGTAATTTCACAACCAAACAGAAGCAATAGGACTAATTTAACCAACCTTAATGGCGTTTCTAAGCCCAATCAGAACAAATACTCGACAGAATAGCAAAACTCTATTGAGTCACTAATTGATCTTTTTCTCCCTCAAGATCTAGTAGACGTATTTCTTAGTGGCTTCGTCGTGAGTTTGATATTGGCAATGGATTTGTAAGTGAGGCACGCCATGTTCTTAAGGGTAAGATAGAATTATAAGTGATTGTTAGGTCGAGGTGATCTACAGTGTTTGCTTTTCATTTTGTCTTAGATGTTACTATTGTAATTGTATTTGTACCCACAGTAATCTATCCAAAAACTTGTGATGAAGAGCTTCTGTCGGTGGACATAGTCAAATTATGGACGTGGTCAAATTGTGCAAAGATTCTCAACAAAATGAAAATGATAGTATTAATTGGTGATAAAGAGTTTGTGCCAGTTAAGGAAAGGTTTGCCATGGAGTGAATATGTAGGTTGGGGCTCCACTGGACAAATGATATTCCTAGAGCTATTATTGTATCATTACATAGTCTCCGGTGCTAAAATCAGTATATGATTTTATCTTTAAAAGTCGCACAGCATGTCAAGGGAGGAAGATTAATCTATGGTTGAGTCTTTGGATGCTTTGTTGTATCATGTGTTCTTTTAGATATAAAAAAGATCTATGTTCTCTCTTTTTTCTCTAATTTTTTTCCCTATCTTTCGCATTGTTGAGCACAAAATTGTGATACTAACCTTAAAGTTAATATACATCTATCATTCTTGCATCGGACAAATCATGACTTCAGTGTACATGAGGTAACATTGAATTATGTAATCCTCGCCTACATGTACATTAGTAAGGGAAAATAAATACTCAGGAATGGGTATGCTTAATTCTAAATGATACATGAAATCCGCATTCTTTGCCCTCTATTGCTAGTACAGCAGAAAGAGCCACTGGAAAAACAATTAAACCCTACCAGTCATGTATTTTACTCTTGGATATATTTTAACAACATAGAAAGACAATATATAATACATCGATTTGGCCTTCATGCACACAACTTGTATGAAATGCAATCCATACATTTATTCTTCCTAGTCCAAACTCAGAAATGGGTATGCTTAATTCTAAACGATACATGAAATCGCATTCTTTGCCCTCTATTGCTAGTACAGCAGAAAGAGCCACTGGAAAAACTTATAACATATCATGGAAAGTTATAACCTGCAATCAAACAAACAAATGTTAACAATATCAACAATATTCTTATTTTTTTGAGATAGTTAATAAAAGGAAGTAACAAACACTAGTAATTAATATCAAGAAACACTCACTGCCACATTTGAAGTGGCGAGGAACCTGTCTACCACAGCCCTGAAGGAGTTTTATAGCTTTGTCAACAGGGAAGATGGAAGCTATCTGGGCAGAGACAACAGGGCATATACACTCCACATGTGAAACCCTGACTCTCTGACAACATTCTGGGCTTGCTGGCTTGCCTGCCATAATCTCTACACGTACACAAGCATTAGTCCCTAGCCTTATTTCTTCCTTGCACTGGCTAGGGCTCAAATCTGCACCACCCACCATTGTCATTTCATGAGTCACTAAAGATAATCCTACCAAGAAAGTAAGCAACCGCAATGAACCACCACCCTCCATTTTCCAACAATTCTCCCCCTCTTATACCACACAGCTTCCTTTGCACCATTTATATAGAGCTAATAGTAAGTAGCAGCGGGCTCAACATTTTTATGGTTGTTATACAGTCCTTTCACTTTGTTTATTTTAATATTTGTGTCCCTAATCTTTTAATTTCAAAAATTTTGTCCATAAAAACTTAATAATGTTGTTCAAATTCCCTATTACAACCGGTACACCAATCAAGTCGTGACACATGTCCTCATGAGTTGGCTGGTTAATTTAGAATTTTTATTGTTATTTTTTCTTTTTTATTTTCCAGATTTTTTATTTCTAAAATAAATCATTAACCCCCATTTTTTTCCATTAGCCCACAAACAAAGGGAGAAAGAAAAAAAAAAAAGAGAAAACCACAAAGAGAATCGGCGAGCAACCACAATGCGCTGCTGTACTTAATTGTCCCGGTAAATGAGATTATAAGCCATAGACCCAGACATAATTTTTCAGACAATAGGAAATTGAATTAAAAAATATGTTTATTTCTTATCATTTATTTTAGAAATAAAAAACCTAAAAAAGGGAAAATAAAATCTAAACCAGCCGGCCATGAGGACAGACGTCACTACTTAATTGGTTTACCAGCTAAAATAGGAATTCTAGATAATATTATTTTGTTTTTACGACGTTAAGGGACAATTCTTAAAAAATTAAAAGATAAGGGACAAAAACATTGAAATTAACAAAATAAAAAAGGACGATTTATATCATTTAACCTATTTGACAAATATACACAAAGAAATTTCCAAGTCTTTCTTAGTCTTCCCTATTTTTCGAATTCCTTTAGTCCTCCATTCACACAGTCATTATGGCAAATATGACTCTTTATTCCGCTTGCAGGAAAATATCTTTGTCCGCAAAAATGTGAAAGATAATTTTGGTTTTCAGTCTTCAAGCAATTTAGACGTGTTTATTACTCAACATTTTCCTTCCTCCACATAAGAGAACAAGAAAATTTGTCAAATTTAGCCTGTGAAATCTCTTCTTCACAAGTCTATATCATCCATATTCCATTCATCATCCCCTAAAGTCACGAAGGAAACTAAATTGGTGTGTGCTATTTTCTCTATCCCTGTGTAAAGCTCAAAAGAAAAAGGGTTAATTGTAACAATCCGGGTAAAAATTTTGGATTTTTACCGGACTGTAAAAGTCTATTTACCGTGATTTACTGTTGAATTAATCTTGGGTAATTAATTCAAGGTAAATCGGGAGTCGTTTTTTGAAACCGAGGGTTTTCCCGCGCTCGTGATTTTCCCGTGGATTTTTCGGAACTAAGTTGGTATTTTTCGGATTTCGGAATTTCTCAGAAAATCACACCGGAAAATAACTAAGGAGGTATCTGTTATTTTCTGGTCCGGATCGGATTCGCCCGTAATGCGGACGAATGGCATTATTGATTATCACAAGCTAAATAGTAAGTTTTCAGTTTATAAAAAGAAGAAGAGAACCGGTGAAGGAGAGGAAGAGAGGAGAAGGAAAAAAAAAGAGAGAAAAAAAAGGAGAGAAAAAGAAAAAAAGAAAAAGAAAAGAAAAAAAGAAAAGAAAGAAAAAAGAGGAAAATCAAGAAAAAGAAAAAAAGAAGAAGAAGGAGAGGAAAAAATAATAATAATAATAATAAACACTGAAAATAAGAAAAAAAGAGAAAAGTGAGAAAAAGAAAAGAAAAGAAAAATGGAAGGAAAATAAGAAAAAAAGAGAGAAAATACAAAAAAGAAAGAAAAACAGAAAAACCCGGTGACTGTTCACCGCCAGCCTCCCTGCCACTGTTCATGCCGAACGCCTCCGGCCGTCTTCTCGCCACACCGCCACCACCGCCGTGCTNGCAGCACCAGCAGCTGCTGCCGTGCCCAGTTGCCGCCGCCCTCGCGCCGCTCGTGCCGCCCTGACATCGCGGCTGTGCTCGCCTTTCCCCTCCTCGAGCTCCTGTCGCGCCGCCATCGTCGAACCCGAGGTGAGGCCGGGTTTTCGACCCGTTTTGACGGCGGATCGCGCCTGGGTTGACGGGTTGGATTGTTTCATTTATTTTTTTTAAAATATATATATATATCTTTATATATAATAATTCTGGTATTTATTTTTGGAAAAAATTATATAATTATTTTGAGTAAATTACTGCCAATTTAATTCTGGTATTTTCAGGAAAATATAGATATATTTACTTTGATAAATAATTAAGTTATGTTTTGAAAAACTATTATTAATTGTAAAATTATATATATGCCTTGAAAATAATTTCTGGAAATTAAAATGTATATTATTTTCGTCTGGAAATTATGATTGTGGTTTATGTAAATAAATATGTATTTTTTAAATTTAAGTTAATTATATTTTGGTGTTGGAAAATATTGTTAGAAAAAGATAAATACTACAAATATTTTCTGAAAATTATAAATAGATTGTTATGTTCTGGAAAAATTATGGAGTTTAATATTTTGGAAAGTATACTTATTTTATGAAAATATTTTTACCGAAATTATATTCGGAAATACGTTCGGTAAATTATTTTCGATAAAAGATAATAAATAAAAGACATGTAATCGGGATGAGTTATTACGCATTTTGGGCATCATAGTATACCGAATATGTGCATTTATGTGTATGTATGATTTTGTTGTATAGGTTTTTGGATATCGGGCAGTTTCCCGAGGAGCCGGCGTCAGACCGGTCATAGTTTCCGAAGTTGAGTAATCGGCCAAGGTGAGGATGGATTTCCTTCAATATGTGCCTATATTACTCGGTTATTGTGTTTGGTGTTATTGCATTGTTGGATGCTGTGGTTTAGCTGTGTTTGGGTTCGGGATGTTTATCCCGGTGTTCTGTTGGGTTTTTGGGATGTTTATCCCCGTGTTGATTTTCTGTATCCTTTGGAATAAATATAATGGAATAATTAATGAATTGTGATGAGGATGTTGATCCTCGGTACTTTGGTTAGGGATGTCGATCCCTGTGAGTTTGGTTTTTAATGATGGTAATATAATTGTCACGTGGTAAGTAGAGGTACGACCGGATGGTTAGAGACTGTTTTGTGGTGGCCATGATTTGGGTTCGTGTGATAAGCATGTCTATGCTTGGGATGTCTAT
>JAKUCV010007700.1:5023-54004 GCA_028386065.3 Turnera subulata
GGGCTTGGATCCATAGTTTGCATGTGTCGCATACAGTGTTAGTGAGTTTAAGTCTTCCGCTGTGCACTGTTGTTATATTTATTGGGCCAATGGGCCGGTTTTATTATTATTGATGTTTATTATTATGGGCTGTCGAGCCCGAGTTATTGTGGTTCACACTGTATGCTTGGGTTTATTTGGTTGGGTTGTCACAGTTCCGGCTCGGGTTTACTGTGTACGGTAAATTCGGGTCGGGGCATTTCAGTTTTGTATATAAAAATTTTGAAGTTTAAAAATTCAAATGAATAAAATAAAACACAATAAAAAGAAGACTGTAGACAAAAAATTTTAATTTATATAAAAATAATAATACATAAAAATAATTCTATATAATTACGAGCAATATTATTTTTCCTATTCAAAAATAAATTAAAATTATGAGGTATGCTATCCATATCAGGAATATTTTAATTAAAATAATAAAATACATGAACCATTATGTAAAATTATAAGGTTGCTTGAGTTTGTCTAACTGATCCTATGTGTACACTTGTGTGACGAAAATGTGATGGTGCCCAAGGCTATGGAAAGGAAGAGGATAGACCAAGAGAGGCCTAGCATTTGTGTAAGTAATTGTTGCGTGCCTGTGATGATTGCTAGTGTGTGTGCTGGGCAGAGGCCCAATGGTTGATTATGGCAAATCTGTGATGCTTCTGGTAATTGAATGTTGGGGGTTTCTCCCAAATCTTTATTGCAATTGATAATCAACAATATTTATTGAGCCAACTAAGTAGAAAACTAAGCCAACTCAAGATACAGGAGCTAAAGCGGACAATCAAATAAAACATGAGGGCTGAAGTGGGGTTTCTCCCAATTCTTTATTGCAATGGATAATCGACAATATCGATCCAACTTAGAAGACAGGAATCCGCATATGCCGCACAAACCATACGAGATTTCACCTTAAACAAACCATAACAATAAATGGAACTACTGTTGATTCCATGGGAAGCAGTCCACAGATGGGGTGCCTTCGCATTTGGTCAAGCAAGGACCACCCTGTTTTACTCCCCAGTAAAATTTATGGTCAGTGCATTTAAGTTGATCTCTTTTCTGGGAGTAAATATCGAACCAGCCAGACCCTCCAGCCCACGAGAACTTGCAGAAGAACAGTGTCCTCCCAAATGGCCATTCCCTTGGACGAAAGTCGAACATGAAAGACTGAGAGGGACCGAGTTGTTTGACACCCAAGTCATCGTCTTTGGACTTACAATGAACGGTAAGACCCTGACCTCCTTCCAATGTGTTAGTGATGTGAACTTCTACTCTTTGGGTTGCATCACTGATAGTCATGAACAATAATGACAACAACATTAGCAGAAGATGAAACTTTGTGAGGGAATTCATGTTTGGTTGAATGTATATAGGTATGTATACTCAAGTAGTTTTGAATTGTGAGGGACTTAATTTAATTTCTTCTTGAATTTATAGTCTCTATGTAGCAAGCAATGATGGAGATTTCCTCAAAATTTGGTAAAATAAAAAATGTGCCATACATTATATGCAAAATCTGATTTCTTTCTTATCTATCTAGTGCAAGTAGTCTTATCCTAGACTCGTGTAGTCTTATCTCATTATACAAAATAATCTGGCAGTCTTATCTAATGTTCTTACATTTCTTCCCATTTTTACAAAGGTGGTGAATTTACTAAAAACATTTTGTATGATTTTTTGCCTCCATTGTCACTATGTGTCTAAAGATGCTAATTAACAGGCCTAAACTAATCACGATCGTATCACTTGTACAGGTCAGGGCCACATCCGACTCATTTCAAGTATCATAGAGTGGGAAAAATGTTTCCTTCTAACAGATGATTTCCAACATTTTGAAGAATCCAAGCATCTAAATTCATCATTAATGGGTGAGGATATCTCTAATTTCTTTAAGAATATTTTTATTAAGTATTTACTGTATAAAGAAGTTTTATATCAAGTGAATGAATTATCCAATTCAAATAGGCGATCATTTATTTTTGCTTCTGTCTCAACCGAAACATAATTTCCACTTAATTAATAACTCATTGATGATAATTTCAGAACTGAATTAAGATACCTGGAGTGGAATTTATTTAGTAAAATTATTTTTTCCCTATCATTTTATTTAATTTATATGTTCTATTGAATTAAGGTTAATGAATTTACAATTTTTTCTATATAACTTGTATAATCCAATATCTTTTAAGATAACTAGTTCATGCCCCGCAGCTTATGTCTGTATTTCTTTTTATACAAAAGAATATGAAATATGTACTTGAAACTAGATCTCCAACTTGGCTTGGAAAAAGATTTTGATTCCATTCTATTTATGAAATAGCTGCATCAGATATTGTGTTATGGGAAAAAATAATCCAAGAAAATTTAAATAGGTGGCCAATATAGGCTTAGTGCAATTTATATAGGTGGCCAATATAGGCTTCGTGCCCAACTATAAGTTCAAAAAAAAAAAAAAACTTGTATTCCCATAAATTTGATCAACACCTGAATTCATTCACTAGTCATCACTTGCCATTGTCGTCATTCTTATTGTTTTTGTTCATATTCTTAGATGGGTAGGACAGGGTAGATTTTTTTAATAAAACTCTGGTCTGTTCTTAGACAGACAGGATAGATTTTTTATTTTTGCCCAATGAGTATTACGGTTCCCATAGGGTTATGACCCGTTAGGCCCGACAAGTATAAGGTCATATATAATTTAGAAGAAACAAAGGAAAAAAAAATCTGAAATTGAATAAATATAAATTATCTAGGGTAGATTACAAAATACCCCTTGAATTTTCAGTCAAAAATAAATCACCACCTTCACATTTCTTCTATTTAATTACATCTTGGTAGTGGTTGGTTTGGTCCGGCCGGTCGAAGAAGGATCCTACATTTTCAATTCCAGTTTTCGTTCTACAATGAAAATCGTCCAAATGCAAAAAAATTCATATAATAGCATGTGTGACCCGAATCCAGATTAGTCAGGAGAAAGCTCACAATAAATATAAAAAAAATGAAAATTGTCCAAGATTTTTCATATAATAGTTTATCACAGAAGAAAAAGGAACAATTTTGATTCACACAAACAAATTAGATCCTAGTCAATCTCTCTCTCTCTCTCTCTTCCTCCTTGGTAGTGTCTGGGTTCAGTCATTAGTGCTTGGTTTGGCACGCATATATTTATCTTGGCGAAGGGTCTCTATATATATATAATATTGAAATGATGTAACTAGGAAAGTGCTTCTATTTACCAAGGCATTTTACTGGTAAGCCAAATTTGATGTAACACTGCAACTTCTGATTTCAAGCAACCATCCATCGGGGTCAATGGCTTGGGTATTCTGGAGGAATTGCTAAGAAAAATCCCAAGTGGGGAATAAATCTGTTCCTCAAAACCAAGAAATAAACAAGAATGGCATCTCTGTGCATGACGTTGGCTATTAAATATTTCTCGTGAGGAAGATGCTAATCATTAAAATAAGCCCTCTGTTCAGGAGAAGAAAATAAAATAGGGCACATAGGGATCCACAGAATCAACCCATCTGAAAATGGCATCAAGGTAGAAGTACAAAACAAAGACTGCATATATGAAAGTCAACACCAAGAGACAAAAGGAATTCTTTGTGTCAAAGAAATGTTATTTTTAATGTTTCTGGGGGAGGCATGAAAGAAATAGAAAACCAATGGGCAGGCAGCCTTGTCCAAGAAGTTGAACAGTGTTAGACTCAGAAATATGATGCGCATCGAACCATTACTTGTAAAGGATTTTTATGTGCCATGCAGAAACCATATAGAATAGAAGTAGACAGCAACTTTAACCAGAAGAGATTCTTTTCCCTGATAAAGAATATAATATACAATGCTTATTTACTTGGTGACGGGTTGATTGCTCTTCAGGAAACAACAACACCGGGCATTTGCCATTTGGTATGTTTTCCAGAAATCAGGTATCCTGGTCCTCCCTATAGATAGGCGAACATTCATATGACCCTCTAGGACACAGGAATAAAGTTTGGGAACAAACTTCTGAAAACGTTTTCCATAGTTTGATGAGGTGCATTAGTTCCAAAATCATAAGAGTGGGCAAGGACTCAACCTATATATTTCTATCTTTAAATGTTTTTCTCTGAAGAAAGGAAAAAGAGAAGATTAAAGCTCCTCTGCTTGATTCTCTCAAGGAAAATATTAACACTGTCAAGTGTCAACACTCAACATGGAAGGTCGCCTTCAACACTAAAGCAAAAGGCTAGCCTATGCATCATAATCAGACACCAATATTCTAGGCCTAATGTTCACAATTAGAAACGACTTCAACATCTTCACCTATTCAGGTCAGATAGCCAGATAAAGCTCTTCTCCTAGAGGAATTCTAAATCTAAAGTGTCATGTCCATAGCAATTAACCCAATAATCTAAAAAGGGCAATAGAATGATCAAAGTCCTATAACTCCTGAACAGTCTTCAACTTGTTTAACCAATAAAATGTGCCATATAAAAGTAGTAGAGGGTAAAACCTCCTCTGGTTGGTAAGAAATCTTAGTTCCTGCATTGCTAGACAAACAGCATCAAGTTGGTATGGAACATGATATCCAATGAAAAAAGAGAGCGTTCAGCTATGATCATAGCACTCTTCTCACTCTTACAACACTCAATCAAAGCATGCAGACAGTAAGCACGAACAAGTAAGCACGCAAAAGTAAGCATGCAAGCTAATACTTTTTCATAAAAAAGGGGAGGAGATATTGAAAGCATAAAAGGAAGCTTTTTCTCAAGTGGGAGAAGGTGCAGGGAATATTCTTGCCAAACATAAAGAAGCGTACATTTACCAAAACATATGGTACAAAAATGGGAAGTTATATAGTCAGAACTTTTGAAAAAGCAGATCCAACTGCCTACAATACGAATTTTTCACAAAAGAGAGATGAAAAGATTCACAGAAGATTTGGCTGTTACAACGTCTCCTGTCAAGAACCTAATTCGAGAAGAGGAGGAAAATAGAGCAACTGTACCCATCTTTTTCATTTAAAAGTGCAGAACCTCGGAAGCTTGTCTCTCAGATAATACAATTTTGCTCTCCTGACCTTTCTGTTTTTGACCACTTTTATCTCCTTGATGAGTGGTGAGTAGCTGTTGGCAAAAGACAATGCATTACTCACTGATAGTTTCCAAGTATTCGATAAGGAAGGAAAGCTGAGAACAAGCAATAGAAATATTCTACAGCCAGAATCCGAGCATGAGAAAATTTTCAGAAGCTGCGGTGTCATGATAATTAATCTGCAAATCCCGACATTAGAAGGCTTCCACCAACTACACTTCTGTTCCATCAACTACAGAGTTTGAATTTCTAACTCATTGTCTAGTTGCTCTAGACTTCTAGGCTAAGACATCAGAATGAGACTCAACAAGTAAGATCATGTCAAGAGTGACTCGAACCAAAAGAATCCTCGATATTAACCATGCATATTTTGGCATCATTAGCCATGATTAGAGGCTCAGCAGGTGAGAGTAGCACAACACAAGCTCACCAAACACACTACAAATAAAATTCGATCCTGACTGACCATAAATAACCCACATTAATTTGTCGAATATGAACATGCAAAGAGGATATCATTGCATCTAGTCTCAACTCCCACCTACTTAATAGCACAGAAGTCATCCAAACCAATACTATTCTTCAGAAAACCAAATACACAAAGTGCAAAAGAGAAGCACTCACATAGGGAACACAATCTCAACCCCAACGCCAGCAATGATCCTCCGAACTCGAATTGTGGTATGGATACCCGAATTCTGCCTGCCGATTACAATCCCTTTGTACACAGCCAACCTACGCCTTCTCTGGGACGCGTCCTGCAAACCAAATAACCCACTCCATAAAATTAAAACCTCAACAACACATTTTTTTTTGGACCAACTATAACACCCCAAAAAAACAGAAACCAATAGCATCAAACAACAACAAATTACAATTTTAAGCTCAATTATATCGCCAGGCCTAAGATCCGGGATAGGCCTCTCCTCGTCCCTAACCCCAATTGCTCTCTTGTTCAATATCTAATCAACACAAAAACACAACAGTTAGCAAACAAAAAAAAAACACAACTTGAATAATAAACCAACCCCGAAAAAGAAAAAGAGAAGTAGCAAAGTATAGTCACATCATATCACATCACTTACCCCTATAACCTCACCAAACTTGACTCTTGGCTTTCTGGGTTCTTTCACTTCCTCAACGACTTCCTCTCCCTCATCCTCTCCTTCTACCACTCCAACATTTTCCGCTTCAGTTTCCGTTTCCGGGGCTACTTCTCCGGCTGCGTCTCCGGCTTCTGACTCCGGCTCAGCTCTGGGAACCAACCTGTGCCTCGAAAATGACGACACAACTGCGTCGAGGTTCGAGCTGAACGAGCTCCGTAAAGCCCTGGAAGAGGAGGCGCGGGAAGCGGAGAAGGAGGAGCTGTGGCGGAACCCTAGCTTCACCAGAGGGAGAGGAGAGTATGTGGGGTTTCTCGGGAAGGCGACGAGTGGCTGAGGAAGCAGTTTAGAACCCATTTTTGGTTTACGTTAACAGTGAAGAAGAGGAGAGGAAAAGGAAGTAGTTAAAGGGAAGCCATTTGTGTCTGTTGATACTTGATAGGATCATTTGTTAAAAAACAGAATTGCCTTATCCATTTTGGAAGGAGATGGTGTGTGTGTGTGTGTGTGTGTGACGAGTCGTTTCTCTTTTCAACTGTGTGGGCAATTCTCGGTCCATTGGGCTTTTGGAGTGGGGTTAGTTTGAGTGGAGATAGTTTGTTGTACTTTTGAAGTGGTGATACTTTTCTTGTATTTTGAACCCAATACATCATTTTTTATTTTCTGTATCCAAGAACCCATATAGATTATTTCTTTTTTTTTTTTCCCGCAATAAAGTTCATCATATATGCTTTTTTATTTCTTAGTGAATCCATAGTTTGGAAGTTTCTTAATTTTCTATATGTTTCTGGCTCGTGCAATCACACCAATGCTAATGCAGTCGAACAATATTTCTCTTCAATCATTTTAAATTCCGTTGTTTCACTAACTTTAAATGCAAAATCTCTTTGATAACTCGTTAAGTTCAATTCAGTTATTGATATCAGTTTAAATTATGAATTAAATTATTTTTTAATTAAAATATAATATTTGACCAATATTTCAGTCCAAAAGTAGATAGAAATGATGTGGAAAATAAGTACTAAAATTGATAATGACTAGCATTTTTTTTGAAAAGAAATACTACATTTTGAACGAATTTTGATAATGACAAGTATGTTATCTCCTTTTGTTAATTGTTTTGTAGTAAATGAAGAATGAAATCTATATAGATTGAGTAAATGTCTTCTTTTTTTTTTTGGTGATAACAGTTGAATAATTATCTTGATTAGTGCATTATTGATTGAAATCTCTGGAAATTTTCAGACAACTCAGGAATCTCTTCCTGTCTTTCACGCAACAGCTGCGGTCAGTATCAAGAAGTAGGACTTTAAATTCAGACAAAACACACATAAACAAACCGCATCAGTTTTCACGCCAACCGATGTCACCATAAACCAAACCAAAATGTCCCAAAAAGGGAACCGTTCAATCGAAGTAAGAAACCCACCAAAACACTGCGTGTCACCGCCCAACCAATATATAAACCATTTTATGCCAAACTTGAAAATTCTCTCACGCACCGCCACGTCTCCCCCTCCCGCCATTCTCTCTCTCCCTCACGCTTCCTTTGTACGGCCAACTTTGTTCCTTTCCTCCCCCCCTTTCCCCTTTCCCTTTCCCTATTCTATTCTAATTCCCTCTCTATATCCCCCCCTTCCCCTAAAACACTCCCAAGTCAAACAAACATAAAAGATCTCTCCTTTATCCCTATTTCTTCTTAAAGTTTGGTTCTTTGATCGTAGTAAGATGTTGGGTCGTTGTTGTTGTTTTTGATTATTCTGTGTTTTTTTATGTATTTAACCGAGAGAAGAGAAGAGAATAGAAGGGAGGCGATATGGCTATTAACACCGTGACTATGGTTAGGCAAACCCCGCCTGGGATTTTGCTGATAAGGAAGGTACGAGGCAGGGATTGGAGTTTCCAGTCTTACAGGTACATGGTTTTGTTGGTCACTTTCATCGCCTATGTTAGTTACCACGCTTCCAGAAAACCCACCAGTATAGTCAAGAGCGTTTTGGATCCTGATCCTAAGAACAGGGCTAGTGTGGTTGTCCATCCTTGGCCAATCGGGGATCTTTTCGTTAAAGGTGGGGTCTTTTCTGGCGGAGAGGACAACAAGGAGGAGGAGGATGTGTTTAAGTACCCGGGTTGGGCTCCGTTTAATGGGAAAGATGGGACGTCTAAATTGGGAGAGCTTGATGTGGCGTTCCTTGCCTGTTACTCTCTGGGTATGTATGTTGCTGGACATTTGGGTGACACCTTGGATCTAAGGCTGTTCCTGACGGCTGGGATGATCGGGAGTGGGTTCTTTGTTGGGTTGTTTGGGATGGGGTATTTCTGGGAGGTTCATGCTTTTTGGTATTTCTTGGTGATGCAAATGGTGGCTGGGTTGTTTCAGGCCACTGGCTGGCCTTCGGTTGTGGCGGTTATTGGTAATTGGTTTGGAAAAAGGAAGAGGGGATTGATAATGGGAATATGGAATGCGCATACTTCGGTGGGGAATATTACTGGTTCACTCCTTGCTGCAAGTGTTTTGGATTATGGTTGGGGTTGGTCTTTTATTGTCTTGGGTGGTTTTATTGCAGTAACTGGGTTGTTGGTTTTCTTGCTCTTGGCTGCTTATCCCGAGGATATTGGATTCCCTTGCCCGGATGCGGCTGAACCACCGGAGATAAAGAGAATTCCTGGTGATGTAGAAGGGCAGAGATCGAAAGTGACGGAAGAGGAGAGTCTGGATGCACTTCGTCAGGGATCTGGACTTAGGAAGGGTGTGGGGCTTTATGAAGCCTGTATGATCCCTGGGGTTATCCCATTTGCATTGTGCCTATTCTTTGCTAAACTTGTTGCCTACACATTTTTGTTCTGGTTACCATTTTATCTGAGTCAGACAGGTAATTTCTGCCCTCTTTAAGTGTAACTATAGAAACCTTTCTACTTATTTTATCTCTGTTTTACTATTGTGGAGTTGTTTTTTTTTTTACTTTGGATGACGGAATTAGCACCATTTGTTCTATGATTGATAGCAACCCTGTTATTCCATAATCAATCTAGTTATGTTTCTATGGATGAGGTGGTGTACAATGTATAAAGGAAGTTACTTTTGATATAGAGGTCAAGTAGATACGGAAGTCTAAAGTAAATGTCCTAGCCAGGGGCCTAGACAGTTTTTCGATCAGGGCTTTGATTCAGTTGCAATTGGCGGATCGTACGCTGAAATCATATTTAACAATGAAGTCTAAATAGGGATGGAGTTGTTATATTTCTTACTCTTACACACTTATGCTGATTTGATATTGCATATGTGATCTAACAAGTCCATTAATTTGTTTTTCAATCACTTCTGTTTCAAGCTTGATTGGAGCTTTTCTGGATGAAAAGGTAATTAAGATGGGGCATTGTGATCATGTTTTATTTTAGGTTCTACTTCATCTGAAAGTTGGGGTAGATTCTGCAAATTGTTGCTGGTATAAATCTTGGAAATCATCTGTTATGATTTGTGCTTTCCATGTAGTTTCATTTGTTAAATGATTTGACATTCGTGTTATTGGATGTGGAAATTCACTCAATAATTGGTTTCATATTTAATGTGCCACATCTGTTTTTTTACTGTTTTTCCATGATTAATAAGTGTACACGCGAGGCTTGTGCTGAAGCGAGTACATATAACTGAAACTGTTTATCACATACTGCCAAATATATTTGACTTAAAGCAGTGGTTTCCATTCCCCACCATACCCTGCTCCATCCACTATTTGAAAGGCATGGTATTAACCATTGAAGTACAAGTATGACACTTGCTGGTGTGTGGGAATTATTACATTCTTGAATGTTATTGGAAGTTCTCCATACGGTATATGTTCTTTATCTGTGTGCATATATGAATTTTCGGAGGTTGTTCACATCAGTCCTTGGGAATTGGCTGTTCATAGACTAAATTGCATTATTTGTTGCAGCAATTGGCGGAGAGTACGTGTCAGTCAAATCTGCTGGAAATCTCTCAACTTTGTTTGATGTAGGCGGGATTGTTGGAGGAATCCTTGCTGGCTATATATCTGATAAACTTTCTGCCCGGGCTCTTACAGCAGCCACTTTCATGTATGCTGCAATTCCCTCCATGTTGTTATACCGCTTTTATGGGAGTTCCTCACAGACTATGAACATCTTACTGATGATGCTGGCTGGCTTGTTTGTGAATGGACCATATGCGCTCATCACCACTGCAGTCTCTGCAGATCTTGGCACACATAGGTCTCTCAAAGGAGACTCTCGAGCACTGGCTACAGTTACTGCTATTATTGATGGTACTGGCTCTATGGGAGCAGCTCTTGGTCCCCTTCTTACAGGTTTTCTTTCAACAAAGGGATGGGATTTAGTTTTTTACATGTTGATGGCCGGTGCTGCAATTGCCGGGCTTCTTTTATCCCGACTGGTCATAACTGAAATTCAAGAAATGAATGCGCGATTGAGACGGACATCCGCTGTCCGAAATACTGAAGGTAATGCAATGCCACAGTGGCACCACATCGTTGCAAATTACATCACTAGTTTTTAGTAAAATCTTGGTTTGGTTTGAGTTACACCCTTCTTCTCTCACCCTATTATCTAAGATTGTTTTTTGCTGACTCATTTTGTTTAACAGGTCATGCAGCTGAACCACTGCTGCGTGGCCAAAGGTAGGCATGGCCTAATGAAGCTTTATACAATCAACCAGCAATGAAGAACAAAGTCCAATAGTAGGCGCATCCTTAAAGTCTGATAAAACAGACATGAGAGGAATATACTTTTTCCTGTAAAATTTTTGTGACAGATGGCTGTAGTTTGTGTTGTATTTTTTGTTCCAACATAGTAAAATCCAGTGTAATACAGACGTACGGACAAAGCATGTGAAGAGTTTGACGTACGTTTGGTTTAGAGGCACTCAATGTAAAAACTGTTTTGTTTTGTCCTTGAGGAGAAAATGGGAGGATAGCTAGTGCTCAGGATGGCATGTAAGTTGTCTTTTTGTAGCTTGTCAGGTTAAAATAAGATAAGTTTGGCAGCTTTACTGCCGTTGGTGTCTATGTTGTGGTTAATTTTAGCAATTCTATGGTTACTGCAAACTTTGAGGAGCAGCAGCTTTTGTTCATATGGACTATTTGTTTCCTGATTAGACAGACAACAAAGAAAATGAAGCAGAAGATGTTTTCTTAGTTCTTGATGAGTGGTGCAACCAGGTCATTCTTGTTTTGATGGTCCAATCCTTTCTCTCTGTTTCTGTTACAGGCACGGGAGTGTGATATTTTATTCCTTTGCTCATGATTTTGTCTGGTCAGCATTAGAATTGCACCCCACATATTTACTGATCTTTTGATTAGCTCCATTCCTTTATACTTACTAGAATTCTAGCTTTCAATGGTAGGGATCTTGTTCGATCAAAAAATAGAGTGGTCACTGCTAACAATACAGCTAATGATACCAACTCGTTCGAGTTGGACAACCTTGACTCGGGCCTGGATTTTTATTTTGGATTACAAAGATAGACCGGGACTCCAACATGAGACTTCTAGGCTTCTAGCTCTGGATACAACTGGCTCGGGCTAGCTAGAATTCACATAGAGCCAATGGCTAAAAGAAAGAACAATAGCAATCATAGAGCAAAGCAACCGTGAGAAGAAGGGAAAAATGGAAATCAATCTGCACCTACTGGCATCATACACCTTACCCGCGTCAGATGTATTATATTATCAAGGAGGACAGCTTTATCTGTTGTCACTACTAGGCTGTTCTTTTCCCAAAAACTATATAATGTATATTATTCCTTTGTTTCTTTGAAAGCAAAAAGACAGTACACTGATATTGGTGCCTTCCTCATCTCATCCAGAATACTGACAATTTGCACCAAATAATTATGTTGCTGCAGTTACTGCTATAATCTCTGTAATTCTTTTCTTACCTGTTAATGAACTGGTACTTGAAAAACAAAATGTATAAGCTTAAAGCCTTGAAGATATAATATGTGACTAAATGACCATATCTATCATAGAAAATTATATACTAAATTAAATGCCTTGACAGACAAAAATTCGTGTCTGGTGAGAAAACATAGAATATTGTCTCTGTTCATAAAAGTTTAGATCCTTTATGCTTTGAAATGGAGGCAGGAGACCCTCAAATCCATATGCTCTCTAGATGGTTCTCCTCCTCTTTGTGGGTTGCAGATGAGCTGCTGCTGTTGGCCTGTGTGGCCATTGTTGTGATTCCCGTGAATAAGGTCAGTTGAAAGTCACAGGTTTTGGTGGGGCAAACTAAACTACTCTACGTGGTAGCATTTAAAGCACCATATGCTAAGTTAAAGAAACATAGAATTGATCACTGCCAAAACATTGGCACCGTTGCTTGTCTTGTCTTATTTATTTATTTATTTATTATGTTCTTCCTTTTTTCAGTTAGGTATAAGTCCTTTTTGTTCTTAAGAGAATTTATGCATACAAAACAGATGTGAAGGCACAAAACTTCCATGTTTTTTTCATACTTTTCTACATAAACAGCAAAAGGCAATGTAATTCTTTTGAACCAATGTGTTAACTAGAGACATAATTAAAATTGAGCTGAAGCATGGGATTATTTTCTTCTCATAAACTTCAGATTTAAAAAACACTCCTGTAAGTTTATTGGTAATATCAGGTGAAACTTATGGAGCCTATAGGATACAGCCATTTCCAACTCACTATGGGAATCTAGCAAATGATATCTCCATTGGAAAAAAAAGAAAAAAAAAAAGAAGAGAAAAACATTCTGTGTATGATATGTAATGTGGGTTATTCTCTTGAGAGATGTGGCTACCACTATGTACAACTGTATGAAAAGTCCAAAAACACTCATGGGTGAGCACATCTAGTATAGCTTTCCATAAGTCTCTCACCCTTTGCCTCTATATATCAACCTCACTACTCTTCTTTTCTACACCTCACAAGACATCCTACTCCTTGTCTATCTACTCTTCGTCTTCTCCCCAAACCCTCCATTTTCCTCATAACACAACCCACACAGACTTGAGAGAAAAGAGTGATCATGGCTCTCTCACAACGTGCAATGCTCATGGTAGCCCTAATGCTTGTAACCCTCATGGCATCCTCCACTGCTCAAGGCCCTGCATCGTCTCCAATGCCCTCCACAATGCCACCAACCAGCATGCCACCAACAAGTGGTGCAACACCACCAACACCAACCACTGCCACACCTCCTGCAGCCATGACACCTCCACCAGCTGCCACCCCAGCTACCACACCTCCACCAGCTTCCACACCTCCGCCAGCTTCCACCCCAGCTTCAACACCTCCACCAGCTTCCACACCTCCGCCAGCTTCCACCCCAGCTTCAACACCTCCACCAACAATGTCAACACCCCCTTCTGCTAGCCCCGCAATGAGCCCACTACCAAGTTCAAGCACACCACCAGCAATGGCACCAGGGGCACCAGGACCGGGGATTGCTTCTCCTCCCGCACCTGCAGGACCATCAGCTTCACCTTCCCCAGCTGATGCACCAATGGGTCCAATGGCTCCAGGGCCATCCGAAAACCCGAACTCCACCCCTGATTCCGGAGCTTTTGTTCATGGAAGTAGCATGGCCTCCCTAGCATTGCTTGGAGGAGCGGCACTACTCTTTGTTTAAGGCATGATTTATGTATGAAACCTTAGTCTCATGCATGTAGATTAGTTGAGAGATATTTATTTGTGTATTCTTTTTGTCCTTTTTTATTTGTTTGTCTCGTTCTGATTCTTGGAGCTGCATTTGTGTTTGGATGTTCTGGAGATTGTTACAGCTCTTTATTTTGTAGCATTTTGACTCTAGCTGAATAAGAGAGACTGATTCTTCCTCCTCGTTTCTTCTGTATCACTCTACCCATTTTACATGCACACTTCGTCACTTGAACTGGCAAGGAACTTCTTCTTGCCTGAGATTTCCACATTCCACATATGGAAATAAACATTGTCTCTGTTCATGTTTAGTGTTTACTACTAAAGAAAGCAACACACTTAATGCCCACCAATGGACCAAACTAAGTTGTTTGCCTAAGAATGTATGGACACAAGGGAAAAGCTGCAAAGTTCCTTCTTTAGCATGTCATCCATTGCAGTTTCAATAATTAAGTTATAAATTGATAGACCTGGTCGGTCTAATTCATTGCTACAAACATGGTTTGACAAACTAATTTCCAATCAACAAAGTTTGGTGGGTGCTTGAATGTGGGTAGATGGCCTGGCCACTAGTGAATAACAGGTGTATTGATGTGGTAGTGGTGGTGGGGAAGGGATGAGGAGGAAAAAGTTAAGTGTGCTAGCTGTTAATGTAGAAGTATAAGCCAAGATGAGGTTAAAAGCTTTTGGAAATGGGAAGCTATCCTTTGGATCTTTTTATGATTGTGGAAGAGATAGATGGGATGGTTAAATGAGCATGGGCTTATACCTATCTATGGTGGAAGCATTAGTACTGGTAGAGTATGGTTGGTGTGTGGTAGGGCTGTCTTTTAGACAAATGAACATGTCTAGGAAAGTGATGTTCACATGGTGAGCTAGACCCACAACCACAAAGCTGTGGGTACAGAGGGAGAGGAAGAGATAGAATCTTCATGTGTCATGGACATTCATATCCTCAGAACAACAAATCCTAGCGAGATTATAGAAGAGAAAAAGGAGGTTATTTTCATTATATTGTAGCCTACAGCAAAAGAAAACAACATCAAAGTTTTGTTTGATTTAGTATTTACAAGGCTTATGTTTACCAAGTGTTTGAAATTCTTATCTTTTTGTACCTTCATCAAATATCTCAAATGTGATTGACTACAAGGGGTAAAAGAAAAAGAAATCCAGAAACGCACTTCAAGTTCCAAAATTTCTTGTCAGATGCAAAATAGGTGATAGTAACTAAATTTTTGCTCGCAAGTACACCATAACCCTGCGAGACAAATGATGAAGAAACACCACACATTATTCTATGTCATCTGCAATTATGCCATTATTCCTGCGGAATATGACGCCATGTCTTCACTCACATAATAGGGGCTCACAAATGATTAACAAAGGTGGTAGAATCATCCAACAGTAACAAAAACTATAGTTTAGTTAACCAGGATTCAGGACACTGGTATTTTGCTTTATTTGTTCCAGTAGACAAAAACCAATCATATATGAAGCACAGAATTAATTCCTTCCGTAAAACCATGGAATCTCATGCCCCTAATGATAGGTATTCTTGCACAGATAACAGTCACGAAAAAGCATTGGATTCCAACTAGAAAGAGCTAATAAGTAAGAACCGGAAATAACTTTTTATCTTTGCCTTTTCTCCACAAAAGGCATGACGCAAAGCAATAGCAGCCAAAAGTTATAAGCTTTTATGCGTCAAGCAGTAGTCTTTACAAAATGTGTAGTCACAAGGCCACAGTATTGAAGAACCAGAATGGGAAATGGGTAACTAATGTGAAAAAGTTGCAGCACTTAAGAGGATGCAATCTTTTCTACATGGTTGAGTTTTTCTAGAATCACCTAGCCTAAGAAATAAGCAATCAGGTGAAAGTATTTGAACTCCTGAATTTGTTACCGAATTGTGTCTCTCTTCCTTCAGGTTAATGTGTAGCCACGATGTCCTAGCGTAAGCAACCGTTTACAGCAGTGAATTTTGTCCTGCCTTATTTTGACATGTCCGATAGTTGTGGAGGTCAAGTAAAAACTCCGGCCAGCTCACCGTTTTGGATTATGAAGATGCATGTCCTTGTAGAGGTCTGAAACCACAACTCCAGAAGGCAGAAGTAGTGATCTTGATGGTGCTTGAATAGTCTCTTTTGATATTTATCTTCATCTATCTTTTCCTTTGTTTTCTTCGGCATTCAAAACATTCACTACATGGAGATCTATCTCTACTTGAGTAACTATTCTGGAGCTTGTCAGGTGATATTTTCAAGTCCTGCACCAATATCCGACGAAGCTTCTTGTTCTCCTCCATAAGCTCCTCAATCACTTGCTGGTGTTTCAGCACCTATATGCAAAAGGAATAAAATGGTGTCTCCTAATATTTTTCAACATGAACAATGAATTAAAGACAGTAAAGTCGAAAGCTTGCCTCCTCTAACCAATTGAACTTGCAAACAAAGCATCCACAATCGTTACACTAATGCAAAGATTTATAACTTGGTCTCGTACCATATGCCCAAAAATGAATTCATACAGATTAAGCTACTCCAACTAGGTGTTGAGTTGAGGCTTTGTAGAAAACAATCTATTGATCATTCAAAACAGAAACAAACTAAATTCTTCACTAAATGCTACCAGATTTTCAGTTGATTAAACATTCCATCCAAATACTGATCGAGTTTTACATTACCATTTGAAGCATGCGGTTTTCTGACTGCAAACGTCCACCCTGCAAGAATTAAACAAACTTTCAAGCATTTTGCCATTCAGAGCAAAGAAAGTATAATTTTAAACCAACTGAAAATCAATTGCACAAAGCATTCTCATGTTAGTACTATAAAACTTTCAAAAGAAAACATGCATGACAGCTAAGCCTTCATTTTGTGCAAGTATAGTTTTGCTTTTTTTGATCAGTCTGTATAATAATCATTTGATCAACAGTTAACTAGCCAATGCCCGTTAAAGATGAAATGACTAAAACTAATATGAGCTTCAACTCATAATTCTCCACCCAAAAACTTGAAAGGGAAAAAAGGAACCCCTTAACTTTGAAAATTTAAGGCTCAAGTAACTTAGGGTTAGAGGTATGGCATCAAGCATACCGCAACATCTAGGCTGGCATCCTTATTCAGGATTGGGTTCTGGAGAAAACTGTTGAGAACTTGTTCTGTTCGACTGCCGAAAGAGGTGTCGACCAAATTACTTTTTGAAGCAGCATTTTCATCAGTTGAGAATGGATCCAGATTGGCAGATTTGGGCATTCGTTGCATTGTTTTATCTGGAAGTTTTGTCGCTAGCTGTGTGATATTTCCAAATGGATTTTGGATTGAAGGTTCATTACCACTTTGCAAAGACATTGGAGGGGCACCTTGACTATTTGATGAATCAGGAACCAGTCCCATTTTTATCATCATCATTGTCATCACTTGCTGCAAATCAGCATTCAGGTTTCAGCCACACGGGTAGCAAACTATACAAGGCACTTAATAGAATATGAGACAGCAAAATATACCACAAGGGAATCTTGGATCTTATGTACCACACCAGGTTTTACAGCAAGGCCTGCCATGGAGAGGTAAGGCAACTAATGTAAGATGAAATTCCAATTTGATAAAAGTAACATATACAAATTGATAAAGAGTGGTTTCAAGATCATTTTTTCCAACCAAAAATCGAATAGCCTGAACAGATTAGCTTCACAATTTAGAAAACAATGACATCGCTCCAATTATCTGAGCTGTTTCAGGAATTGACTACTGGAACAACTCTCGATAACTTCAGAAACGCATCAGCACATAAGTAATGGAACATTAGATATACAAGCCACCGATGTGATTATATAATAAGTATATGCCACAGACGAAATGATATGTGACTAACCGGCTCCAAACCCATGGCCGAAACCAACTCCACAACCCACGCCTGCTTGAATATTCTTAGCACCCACCTTCCTCAACTACAGATGAAAATCAAGAGCTCAGCGTTAACATCCATTTGAACCCCAACAAGTAGGAAGCAACTATAATCACAGAGTATGGGCATTCATAAGCAAAAAATGTATTGACTCACAGCGTTATTGACATGCCTAGTAACACCAGAAAGAGGACCAATAGCTCCTCTAGCCACACTCATCATGTCACCAACGATAGGAAGTCCACCTTCACAGAGTACAAACAATAATTAACAACATGAACAAGAGACTTTATTTGCAAACATTTACCCTGTATAAAAGAGCATAGTAACACACAAGCAGGTTCGACACTCCATTTGAAACGCAAAAGCACAAAAAAATTGGAGAATTTAAATGGAAGCATAAGCAGAAGACTAAAACGAATGAATACACGGATTATGAGCATAAGAATTGTGAAGGGTTTTTCTCATTGAACCCAACAAAAAAAAATTCCAGCTTCCACAACAGTAATAAGATACAAAGACACAAGCTTTGAAGGTTTGCTAACACAGAAAAGATGAAAAAAAGAGTACCCAAATTCAAAGGACTGCCAACGCCAATACCGATGCCACAACCAACTCCAAAGCCAGTAAATACTTGACCCACTTTCAAAGAAAATGGATTCTCCAACTTGAACCCTCCTCCAGGANTTTTTTTGTCGAAAGAGTCATGGTATTTCATTCATCAAGAAGCATCAGTACATATAATACTCATCAGAGCTTGTGGATGAATCACTGTCCATCCTGTGTTACAAAGCAAAGCCATCATGTTTTTTGCAATCCAATCTGCAGCAGCATTTGCTGACCTATGAACTTTAAGAAAAGAGCATTCCTGCAAACTATTTGCAAGGTATTTAATTTGCTGCACTATAGTATCAATCTCCCAAGAAGTATTTGTACCATCAACTAATGCTTGCCAAACCAAAAGCGAGTCAGTCTCAATGGATACTTCATTGTACCCTCTAGCAATGGCTAGAGTGACTGCCTCCTTGACAGCTAAAGCTTCAGCCGCCAAGACAGAGTTAGCATGAATTCTCTTGACCACACCATCAATCATCTTACCCTCACTGTTGCGACAGCATACACCAATACCCATAACTTCAGCATCATTCCTCACTGCCGCATCACAATTTATTTTGATTTTTCCAGGTTCCGGCCGAGTCCACTTCTTCTGTATATTGCAGTTAGTCACCCTTCCATTGAACTCATTTGCATTATGTATACCCACATATTCATTGTAAGCAACCTCAGCTCCTCTAAAGGTGGTAACTGGATCAATTTGTTCTCCCTCAAATAGATTATAATTCCTCGCCTTCCATATTTGCCACATTAAGTGTGCTGCTCTGCTTTTTATCTCTTGTCGTCTTTTTGCATCCATTCCTCTTCCGATGTTCTCCCACCAATCCTCAATATCACAACTGTTCCTGTTATCCATTACCAACCCCATTTGTGAGCCAAACCAGGCCGCACGGGCATGAGAGCATCTGAACATCATATGCTCCAATGTCTCTTCACTTGTTTCACAAACAGGGCATAGTTTATCAACTGTCATTTTTCTCGCAGCCAAATTTGATCTCACTGAAAGAGCCCCTGATAATAATCTCCACATGAAGTTTTTAATCTTAGGTTGAGCATTCAAATTCCACAACTCATTCCAGTTGATGTCGGCCCTTGCTGTAGTTGTAGTATTATTTCCTTGATTTATGACCATCAAGGATTCATGTTGCTGTAACCTGTATCCGGATTTGACCGAATACACCCCAGATTTATTGAAATGCCAAACTAGTTTATCCTCAACTCTGTGGGAAATAGGTATGCTTTGTATGGCCCTCACTTCACTTGTGTTGAATAACCTTTGGAGTAGATTAGTGTTCCATTCATCTTTATTTGGCTTCAGTAAGTCTCCTACCATGAAGGCACCAACCTGCTCAGCTGGAGGAGACTGGACCAGAAAATTATCATCTTTTGGTATCCATTTGTCCTTCCATATTACCACTTTCCTTCCATTCCCTATATTCCACCTCAAACCCTTATCCAACAGTTCTCTTCCTAGCATCAAGCTATTCCATGCCCAAGATGCAGAGCTTCCTTTCTTGGCTTGCAAAAAATTAAATCTAGGGAAGTATTTCCCTTTCAACAATCTGGCCCAAAGTGCATGAGGATCGTTCACCAACCTCCAAGCTTGCTTCGCAAGAAGAGCTGTATTGAAGGATTCTAAATTACGGAACCCTAAACCACCTTTGCTTTTCATCCGAGTAAGCTTTTCCCAACTTAACCAATGCATCTTAGATTTTGCTTCGTCGCCACCCCAAAAAAATCTAGCCATGAGTCCATGCAACTGTTTACAAAAATTTGCAGGAAATTTGAATAATAGCATGACATATGTAGGAATTGCTGAAATAACAGATTTTATCAGAATTTCTCTTCCAGCCTGCGAAAGCAATTTCCCTTTCCACGCACTCAGCTTGTTTCGTACTTTCTCCATTACAAACTGAAGCATTTTAGTTTTTGATCTACCCCACCAAGTCGGAATCCCCAAATAAGTCTCATTATCATTTGCCATCTCCATTCCACTAACACAACATATTTCCTCCTTTTTCTCATCTGGGATATTTCTACTGAAATAAATCTTAGACTTGGAGTAGTTGATCATCTGACCTGATTCTTGGCTATACTTGTTCACCACTTCTAGGAGATTTTGTGTGTCTTCAGTGGTAGCTTCTCCAAATAAAATAGTGTCATCTGCATAAAAGATATGGTTGATATAGGGACAGAATCTATTCATCCGGTAGCCCTTAATGTGACCCAATTCAAAATTCAGGTTCAGCCTTCTAGATAGTCCCTCAGAAGCAAGGATAAATAAATACGGGGAAAGTGGATCCCCTTATTTTTAGCTTTTAAAACTGCACATGACATCTTATTTTCAGCTATAGGAAAGTTGGTGGGTTTGAATACTGTTCACCCATAACTTAGCCACCATTTTTTATGAATTGTAGTGTAATTAATAATTCTCCAAGGACCACCTCCTAGAATTTGAAAACAATAATGCTCAACAAACTCATGTTAACTGCACCCTTTAATTCTTATAATGACGATGTTTTCTAAGCAAAAGTTATTATCCAAGAGCCACCTAGCTAGCTTGATTAGTCTGCTGCTGCTTTCGTGCGGCTATATATGACTGAGACTGACTATATTATTCACAAACAATGATGATTACTTGTAAGATTTTTAGCTGAATAATTCATCGAAGTCAGTGCTGCACATACTGAGAGGTCTGCAACGGATGTGTACACAGAACAGAAGTGAGAATATAATTTGATTGGAGCGGCTATGGCTTTTGGGATTGAGTTGTGGCGGAAGAAGTTTGGTGATGGTTGAGGTAAATGTACTTGATGAGGTCCGAGTCAAATCCGGATTAGTCAGGATGAAACTCTCTGTCGGCCATGGCATGTTCTGCTCAGTACATGAAGGTTGAATGATAGGCTTGGTATGGAAAAAACACAAAAAATTTATGGCAGGAAAACTTTTAACAATTGGCAAGTACAGTTGGGGTGGTGGATAAGCTTGGCATTGAAAGGTTGAAAACTTGAATGCAATAAAAGCATGTCTTGATGCATCCATGAATTAGTTGCCACTAGCTAGCTAGACCAGTTGCAAGTAATGGCACATGGATCCCGACCCACACTCACCCAATATTTACACAATCTTTGCTTTTAATGTATGACAAGCAAGTTGACTGTAGACTAAGAAAAGGCAAATGCTTGATGTAACATTGAAGTACACTGACCTTTTTAATTTAACTTCTCGCATAAACAGTTGATCAAGAACACACATTATACTTGGGAATTTCTAAGTTCCAAGTTTAGGGCATGCCAAGGAAAATGAAAAACAAACGCAAGTACACAACCCAAGTTAAATCTCAGGAATGTTGACAATAATGCTGGCCATTAAAGCAGCTTTATTTGGAGAAGGAATTGCTATCACGAGCCCACCAAGATTTGGTACAGTTATCCAGCATGACGTGTGAGCAGGCTCGTTACCTTTTTGGAAAGCTACTTCCTTTAATCCCAGATCATCCCAACTTGAAAAGCTAACTACATTCTTGAATTTCAATGGAGGTTTACTAATGATCATCACCTCATCTTTCTTGAAATTCTTCACCTTCATCACCTCCTGATGAGATTCTTTCATGAACAAAGAAAACTCTAAAGGCAATTGAGCATTACTAATCTTGCGCTCTGCCTCCTCAATGCAAAGGGATGCAAGTTTCTTGCATGATTCTTCCCTCCAATCTGTGATGCTTTCATGATCTGCAATCTTGAAGATCAAGGTCTGGCCAGTACTTCTCATATTGCTTCCTCTTGAGCTAATAATAGTATGAGCAGAGAAACTGCTTGGTTTGAGATTGGGATGGTAGAATATTGGTGCTTGGACTTTACCATTTTCTGACATCACTTCAGTATGGATGTTTGACCATCTATTTAGGAAGTTGTCCATGACTAGAAGATCTGCCACAAGAAGGCTACAGCTAATCCCAACTGAATATCCACCACATTGGAAGCTGGTTACCTGTAGAATAAATAAAACCATTTAACCCCTTTACACTTCTATTACATAGGTATAATAACATCATGACCAGAAGCTTTGGTTGGTGTACTTGTGTTGGACGAGGTAGTTAATTATAGCTTATACTAGGAGTTTAATCTAGCACCAGATGTACTGAAGGAGTTTCTTGTCATGATTAAGATAAATTACTTACCTAGATAGAACTGAAAAAAAAAAAGAGAATGTTACTTAACCTGGACATAGAGCAAGGGAGAGAACTGTGGATTTTGTTCATCAAGATCCTTCCAAAACACAAGCTCAGCTTCCAAATCTTTCCTTTCTTTCAGATCAAGAAACTCTTGCAAAGATATTGGAATCTTTGCTTCAATAAGCCTAGCACCAGCATCATTTGAAACAATCTCTAGCTCTCCAATATTACCATCCTGATCATCATCATCTCTCCTTCGTCGTAACCGGCCACTAAGTATAGGTTGCTCCATAAAGGCCTTCCCTAGTGATTCTTTGATACATCCAGCCACCGCCAAGCCTAGACCCTCCTCCTTTGTGACCTTACCATAATAAAACAGCACAGTAAGGTGACCCTTGAAAATGCCTAACCCAATGGGGTCATCTGCGGCTGAAATCTGGCGACTGACTCTTGGATCAGTCACCTTTAATGGAGGCACAGATTGCATGGCATCAAAGTATGATTTGGGAGGTAAATTAGTGGCTGCCATCTCTCTTGTGTGTTAGTACAAGAACGAAGTTGAGAATAAAAGGTCATGTATTTATAGGAAGTTCTACTATCACTTCCCCACTCTTTTTTATTTTGTTGGGTCTAAAATGTCTTCATTATTGTCATTGATTTTGCCATCCATTTTTCTTGTAACATGGAAAGTTTGTAATGCACAGGAACATACCAACCAACCATGGGTTCACTCTCATTTAATAATTGATTTAGGTTACCATCGTTATGAAAATAATGGAAAAAAGATGATGAAAATTTATGTTCCTCGCTCCTTCGTCAATTACTCTCATCGTACTCACAATCAGTTTGGTCTTCTTCTTAATTTGTGGTACGGGATTCAAATGCTTGGAGGTTTTCATTAATATCGGGTGAGTATAATTGAGTGTAAGATTTGATTATGCAAATAATAGTGTACTGCATATATACTCAATTTTTTTTACAAAAATAATTTATATGCACAAAGTTATTTTATTAAAAAAAGTTAGTCCGTACAATAATTATGGGAGTTTCTGTTCCTCGTGGCGTTGTACAATTTTGGTCCAAACCGGGATTGCATTCATGTGCATACAATACACCCTTATTTTGAAGTAATTCCGATCCAATTATGAAGAGTTTGTTTTCCTCGTGATCCTTAATTAATCATCCTGGATATATAGTCATACATAGGATTTCAATAATTACATTCCTTATTTGTTGATTGGTTTCTTAATTAAGATCCCCAAGACAAACACATTTACTATAAGAAAATTGAAATGACATTAATTCCATCCCAATTTCCTAACTTCAATAGAATCTCTTTCTTAAGATCTTCAGCTTCTGTGGAATTGTTTAATTATCTCTTGTTATTGGAAGAGAAATTTGAATTGGTAATATAGCATATTATATATATTGCAAAAAGATAATAACACCATATTCTACCCAGCTAATTTTCTTTTTCTCTTTAATTTATCGAGGAAGCAAATCCAGCTCATCTTCTCTTTTATTTATACAGTGTAGACAAAAAAAAAAAACAAACGTAAACTATGCCAGTAATTAATCCACAAATACCATCATTACTCGCCCTGGCGAAAAGGACCTTAGTATTATTTTTAGTAATTTTTTTTGGGTCTGTGTAGAGAATTGTCATTAGCATTAAATGATGTGCTAAAGTTTCATTGGATAATTTACACTTTTTTTGCACCAAAGATTGGTTTGCTGGTATACCTAATAGCGTCCATGAAGTTTATAAGAGGAAAGAAGGCATCTTTAATTACTTGCAGAAGATTTGGTAACCAGAAATAGAACCAAGTCTCTATCGATCTAAAGTGTATATCCACCTAACCATTTGATCAACATATGATAATACTATTTTCTTTCAACAAATGACTTAAAAAAACAATAGACCTATTTAGGGTAGTTTTTCTAAGTTGTAACCCTTCCTCTGGAATGGTATATATAAAAGGAAAGTCCTTTTCAACTTTTTGCCCTTTGAAGAAGATTTTATGTATTAACTTTTCTCATTAGCCTTTCTACCTTAATTTGTGATTAGCCAGTTAATTATTTGTTAATTACAACTAGAACGGTAGCTTAATTATCGGCGTAAGCAAGCCTTCAACCTGCAAACACAGATAATTGAAGGCTTCGTGTAAGTAAAAGAAAAAAAAAATGGTCTCTTTCTCTTTTATTTTTTTAAACTTTTGAATTGTGAAATTTTGGGCCCGTATTCAATCCAATAAGCATAAAGCCGAATTAGGAGAAAGAGGAAAACGAGAAACCTGAAGGCCCAGGTACACAAGAAGCCCAATGTATCCGGGCTTAAGTTTGGGCCACTGTGGCTAATTCTCTATGTAATCCAAATATATTTTCCCGGCAAAAATCTATTACGTAGACAATCATTTATAGTTCGCATCCACCACTCGTTTCCATTCTCCATTGCCAATCATTTCTCCTCTCTTATTACAGTCTTCCATTGCCACCACAAACCACCAATGGCTCCTCAATCTTCTTCTCTGCTTTCATTTAACCATTATCACATCTCCACTGCTTCTCTTCTACACCCTTCACTTAACCATGTTAGAGCTAGAGGACCATTACCACAACAAAGACATTCATGGCTTGTAGTACGAACCAGAAGCAAAACTAGTTGTGGAGCAATCACTAAAGCTGTAAAAGCTGATGTTGGTAAGGAGGATGTTGTCATAGTTGGAGCTGGGATTGCAGGACTGGCTACTGCTGTGTCTCTTCAGAGGTTAGATGATCAACAGACAATATCCTCATATATTAAATCATGTTTTATTATGCTTTGTTAATGTTTTTCTGGAGTTTGTTTCTTTCTTTGAATATATATTGACTCTTGCAATACCATTTTTAGGCTAGGAGTTCGATCGTTGGTGGTTGAGCAAGCGGATTCACTTCGAACTACCGGAACCTCACTTACCCTTTTCAAGAATGGTTGGAGGGTATTGGATGCCATTGGTGTTGGCAGTGATCTCAGGAGCCAATTTCTGGAAATTCAAGGGTATCTTTTCCTTCTCTGGTTTACTGATAAGCCACAAACATATTTGTTGCACACTGGATATTGGCAATGCTTAGTACTTTTGTTATATTGTTTATGTGATTTTTGGAACTATATATTCAGTGATGGATGGATATTATATAATAATCAGAATTATAAGATAATTTTTTAGTCAATGATAGGATAAGATAGAATTATTTTCACCACATGCTGGACTGGTTCTGCATTTCTCTGCAGAATGTTTGCCGAATGAGTGTGCACCTCTTGGACTTTAATGTCTTTGTTGGTTGAAATAGCCTTTAATGAAATGGTTTTGGTGTATTTTCCTGTGGTATGGCTTCTTAAGCTAGCTAGTCAATACTATCTATGGCTTGTATCTTAGATTTTTCTGATTCTAGCTTTTGTTATTTACCTCTGAATTTGTTCATGTTATCAGCTGTGCAGGATGGTGGTGAAGACAGATGATGGAAGGGAGCTGCGGTCTTTCAGATTCAAAGATGAAGATGCAAGGTACAAATTCTGAAGCACTACTCCCACCCAAATCTCCTTTAAAGCACGCACTGCTAGTTCTTACCTGTCTCTTAAAGTTTCAAATGCACATAACTCGTTGGTTGATTGAGAATTGATAAAACAGCCAAGAAGTTCGGGCGGTAGAAAGGCGGATACTATTAGAAAAGCTGGCCAGTCAGCTGCCATCAGAAGCAATCCGTTTCTCTTCAGGGCTATCAAAGATTGAGAATGGTGAAAATGGAGAACAGTTTCTTGAACTTGCTGATGGGACTAGGCTACTTGCAAAGGTTAAGCATTGAATTTCTTTTTCTCATCATGTTCCCCCTTCCTTTGTTGAGTCTAGTATTGGCTAATTACGTATTTCTGCACATCAATAGTACTTCAGATGCCATTATCTAAGATAGGACTTGTTACATTGTACCATTCAACAGATTGTTATTGGATGTGATGGTATTCGGTCTCCGGTGGCGAAGTGGATGGGGTTCTCTGAGCCCAAGTATGTAGGGCATTGTGCATTCAGGGGACTAGGATTTTTCCCAGATGGGCAACCATTTGAAGCAAGAGTAAACTATGTTTATGGGAGGGGTGTCCGAGCCGGATATGTTCCAGTCTCTTCTACCAAAGTTTACTGGTTTATCTGCTTCAACAGCTCATCTCCAGGTCAGTATAATATTTATTGGATAGTCAGATTTCACAAGCATGAAACACTGCTTAACCAGCTGGTTTAGTTCATAGGAAGTGTTTGAAGTGTTTTGTTAGTATTTGATCTGACAAAAAATACCCCCTTGGTGTTTTGGTGGGAAGTTTCTTCCAAGCGTTAACTAATAGGTCCTATATGCTTTGTGTACTGTATAGGAACATAAGCTAACTCTTGGAACATGGCTCATTTCAGGTCCAAAAGTCACTGATCCATCAGCACTAAAGAAGCAAGCCAAAGAACTAGTCAAGAATTGGCCTCCTGAGCTGCTGAACCTAATCGATCGCACACCAGACGAAACAATTAGTAAGACTCCTCTGCTAGATCGTTGGCTGTGGCCAGCCACAAGCCCTTCTCCATCAAGAGGCAAGGTTGTTCTGGTTGGAGATGC
This sequence comes from Turnera subulata, assembly GCA_028386065.3. Classification (NCBI taxonomy): domain Eukaryota; kingdom Viridiplantae; phylum Streptophyta; class Magnoliopsida; order Malpighiales; family Passifloraceae; genus Turnera; species Turnera subulata. The sequence continues at coordinate 32,227 of JAKUCV010007700.1, forward strand.
ATGGCACCCAATGACTCCAAATCTAGGCCAAGGTGGCTGCTGTGCATTGGAGGATGCAGTAGTTCTAGCAAGAAGTCTTGCAGATGCCTTAAAATCTGACTCTGCATCCATAGCAAATGCTCTGCAGGCATATGAAAGCACAAGATGGCCTCGTGTATTTCCACTGACCATACGTGCAAATCTTGTAGGAGCCTTGTTGCAATGGGACAACCCACTTGTTTGTTCCGTCAGGAACAACATTGTCATTCCTAAGCTGGTCAGGCTAGGACCAATATTGGAGCACACAAACTTTGACTGTGAACCATTGCCGCAGACAAATTTCTGAATTCTCCCAAAGCAAATATATAACAGACAAAGGAAGTCAAAGAAGCAAAACACATCTGTTTACTACCATACAATTGTGTTGACAAGTTACTACAGAGTCAAGGGTCAATTCACTATGTGACAGTAGAGATGTCCTTAGATTCTATTATTTGTTTTTGATAATTCGGAAAAAAGGTAAGTAATACGAGCAATACAGAAAGAACTTTGAAACATTTGCCTGGAGAATACTATGAACAAAATGCTAAAGAATTTGAAGACTTAATGTTCAGTCGTGAATGTTAATGAACTTTTGATTATTTGCTTCAGTAGTGCCAATCTGAAGCATGATGCAGTTGCTGACTTGATGTTCATCTTTTTCGATTGGTGTATTCTTAGCCATAATGTCATGAATAAAGTTACTTGTCAATTTTATATATTTCCATGCCTTTGGCATCTTAGAAAAGTCCATGACTAAATACAAAAGCTAACCTCAACTAAGCCAACTTGTTTGAATGTATCACAGGGGATAAAAAGAAAGTCAATAATGGCAAGCTAAAAGATAGTGAAAGTAAATGAAAAATTTGCATCACTCGTTTAGATTTATTCCTCCATGAATAACAAGACATTCTACATTGGATTTAACCATTCACCCCACATATGACGAACTTACCTTCTCTTTTTACCAAGGAAGGTTTACAGAAGTTTTTCAATGTCAAATTTAATCAAAACTTGTTCTTATACCAATACACACCTTTACTGGGGGCATTCTCATCTGGATCAACATACACACACTCAGTAATTGACCTCCACAGTGCTTTGTGGAAAGGAGTGCTATCAGTCTGGTAGTAGTCACCAAGAATTGGCTTGATTGCCTTGGTAGCCTCCACTGCATGGTAATGGGGGATGGTAGAGATGAGGTGGTGGACTACATGAGCATCTGTGATGTTATGGAAGAGTGTGTTGAGGAAGAAGCCGTAGTCTCTATCCACTGTAGACAAAGCTCCCCTAAGCCAGTCCCACTCAGTAGAATCATAGTGAGGCAAATCAGGGTGGGTGTGGTGCAAGTAGACTATGGTGACAACCAAAGCGTTATGGACAAGGTAAGGCATTCCATAGACCAACATCAACCACACAAACCCTTGTGCCAGACCAATCTTATAGAGCAAGTAAAGGGTTGCAAAGACACCCACATCAGAGATGTAGATGTTGATCCTTTCCTGGTCGGAGTAGATGGGGCTGTTGGGGTCGAAATGGCTTGCGAAACGCTCGTATTCGCGGCCGGAGACATTGAAGATGTAGTACAAGGGCAGGCCAATGACGAGGGTGGTAGCAAGACGCAAGACTCTGCCTGGTGGGTTGTTCATGTACTTTGAGAACCAAGGCACTTTGGACTTAACCTTTGGAACAAACAGCTCGTCATGCTCCAAGGATCCTGTGTTGGAATGATGTCTGCGGTGGCTGTACTTCCATGAGAAATATGGGATCAAGAGAGCAGAATGGAGGACCAAACCAAGAGTGTCATTGAGCCATGTGTACTTGCTAAAACCATGGTGACCACATTCATGTGCAATCATCCAGATTCCAGTGAAAACACAGCCTTGAAGGAACCAATAAACAGGCCACGCAATGTATTGGAGCGGTGATGGGAGGAGGGGGAAGAATTTGGTAGAGTAGTAGAGGAAAAACACAGCAGAGAGGTCACAAACCACATAGACAAGTGAGCGGAGAAGGGATCTCTCAAAGCAATGAGGAGGAATAGCCTTCTTCAGGTCTGCAAGAGTGAAAGGTGGTTTTGTGTGTGGCACTCTCTTTTGTTTGCTTGCCATTTCTTTGGTTATAGTACTCTACAAAGAGAAGCAAAGACCGTAGTAGCTTGTACAAGTTTCAACTAAAAAGCTTCACTTGTAGCTAGAGGACTGCTTTGATCCCTCACTGCATTATGTGCTTATATATATATATATACAAACTGCCCTAAGGATATATGTTTTTTGGGTTCAATCGAGTAGGCTTCAAGGAAGTACCCTTCTTGTTCAACATTGACGTGCGCCTTAGTATGGCAAGCAATTGAAGAAAAGACTAAACAAACTTGCGCACAGTCAAATATAAAGAATAATAAAATGTAACAAATCCCATGATGGGATAGGAAGGTATCTCTAGGTGGGCGATTATTAATTTGACTTGGAGTACTGGCTAGACCGACCACTTGCATTTTTTTACTCTCCTCTCCACAATCAAACCTTAACTCGCCACATGTTATCTATGTATACGTACAAATCTAAAAGAATTTAAAACTGTACAATGAAGTTAGGCTTCATGTGATGAATTATGGAAACGGATGCATTTGCATGAAAAATTGACCCCCCGAAACTATAAATTATAACATAAAGATTGCCACAAGACGATTGGATGCAATAACAGTTGATTATACCGAGCAAGTTTCTGGTCTGCTATAAATTATTCAGATAGTAGTGCTAAGAGCAATGAGCTATAATGTCAATACTGATAAAAAAATACTACTACTGTCAATGGTCTTTCTTCGGGGTGCTATAAATTATGCAGATATATTGTAAAGCATGATGATTTTGCTTCTCTGAGGGCATCATTTAGATGGGGACTTGCACGAGTATAGACCACTTATTATATCCTTAATTGCCAACCATGTTAGTACTAATGACAAAAAGGATTGTTTTTTTTTCTTTCTGGGTCTTAATCACCGGCTTAACTTTAAATGAATGTATATTTTCTAAGAATTGATTTGCCTTTTCTCTTTGTTGCGAGAGGGAATACAATTGACCTGAAAAATATGGATCACAAAGGGTAGCTACAGGAGAAGTGACACTAGTTTTGGATGTGTACAGAGTCAATACATGTATTCAACAAAGGGGAGCTAGCTGCTGCCTTCAAGCGTATTTATTTTTTAAAGAGCAGGAAAAAAAAAAAGAGGAGGCTAATATATGTGATCAAATTAACGTTACCCACGTTTTCTTTTTTTGTGTTGTTTACTATTTTGCATAGTGACAAGCAAGAGAGCATGACGTCACCGAGTTGGACCTTGAGAATCAATACTGATTACAAGGCAACTGAAATTGGATTTTCTGCTACTTGTTTTTCAAATGGCTGCGTTCTTATTATTCTTCTAAAGTTTAATATCCATAGAGTTGTTGGATGTAATTTGTCATGATTCATATCGTAAGGTTGCTGCTGCAACATGATTATTAGGATGATAGTGCCAAGGAAATTATAAACAGGGCCATCTATTACACCAACCAATGATCATTAGGCGGCACAACTTCCATTAGAAGACATTTCTAATTCTTTCAGGATAATGGCAACTGCCATGAAAATAGCTGAAAGATCTGATGATGTTATATATAATACCACACCAAAGATTATCTATAAATTTAAGACATTAAAACATCTGATTATATAGTATCACCACTATTACAGAGACATACAATATGGCCAAGAAAAGGAAAACAAAAACCTATCCACCAGCCACATCTCATATTGTATATAACAGCCTGAAAAGTTTCAGATTAGTTGGTAGACAAATTTAAGGCAGCCAAAGTTTCAGCGTTAATTATTACATGGGCATTTCTCCCTTGTGCTTGTTATCTTGTAGTATGATTCTTCTTTTGCTATTCAGTCCTGATTTATCTCTATCGATTTAGTCTCCTGTTGATCACTGTTGATGTCTGCCTTCGAAAATAATACCTCTAATAAAGTATCACCCTGCAGTTAAAAGTAAACATGCAAACTTTTTACATGGATAGCAGCAGGCTTAAGAAGCTGGGTAGTATATCAAATGAATTTTTTACTGCAGTGTGTGGAAAGCAAGAATCTGCCTGATTATAAATCGGCATACATTCTCACCAAAATTAGTCATAACTATTTGTTAGTGTTCATGGAAACATATAATTGAGAAAATTGAGAAATCTTAATCATAACGATTTGTTAGTGTTCATCCAAGAAATCTTACCTCCTGGATGATGCATCCAACATGAGCTATGAACATGCATTCCTCACACCAGTAAATTGGATGATTTGGGTTTCTTGGCTCCTCACAAGTATAGCAATAATAGACACCCGTTGGAACTCAAGTTTCAGACTGGGTGTAAGATCAGTTGCACACTTAGGATGGAGGAAAAATACACCCAAATTTGGGTTTCTTGGAACTCAAGTTTCAGACTGGATGTAAGAACAGTTGCATACTTGGGATGGAGGAAAAAAGCACACTTAGAACAGAAATGTCAAGCCCCTGCCTAAGCGCGACCAGCCAGGTACCGTGTGTACCCATAGCGTGTCACAGGGCACCCCAAGGCTTATAACCTTCTCTACAGAAGCTAGTTGCCTCTGCCTCACGGATTACCAACCAATGCATGCGCAGCGTAGACGGAAGTGAACCAATACTTGCAAAGGCAACAAATGCAAATAAAAGGGATCAAGATCCATTTAAAAAGCCAACTCCACTAATGTCATAAGATCGTTGCTACAAAGGGACACTAACTCTTCCTTTACAAAATCATAACCTCCAAATACGAACCAATACAATAAAATAATTAATGGAAATCGAGTCGACTATACCCATCGACCTATTGCCCGTACTCTCAATCTCGCACCTGTAAGACAAGGGGAAATAGGGGGTGAGTATAAAACTCAGCAAGTAAATAAGCCATGCAAGAAAGTAACCACACACTGCACACAAGGCTCGGCATGGGCAACACACAGTCAAGCAACACATGTACAATGCAATGCACAAGTACTGGGCACTCACGCCACGGAACAATACGTCTCAATACCACCGTGATCAAGCCCACAGGTAAGCAATGTGATGTACCTGGGCCTACTTGCATACCCTGGCAGCCATGCACACATGCACAAATCTTATCCAAAAGCCCCACGTACGAGGCATAACCGAATAGCCCACAAAGTGCATATGGCTTGCTACCAAGGCACACACAGCGCCCTTCGTAGCACCACCCAAATCCATATACGCCAACCCCACGTTGGCCCATTTTCCATAGTACGCCAACTCCACGTTGGCCCTTTTCCATAATACGTGCACCCTTGTGCACCCAACCAACTGGCCAATAGTACCACAATCACACATGCATCCAAGATAATGATATGCCAACCATAAAACACCACAAGTGCAATGTCAATCACAAGTACACCAAGTGCATTCCAAATAAGCCAACAATGGGCAGCAAGTGTGCTACAAGCACACAACACAACCATATTATACCAACAAATCAGAATCCACCATAATTATGCACAATTAGCCTACCAAAGCCCATAATGTCTATCAAATACAATTATCCAACAATGACCAGCAAGGACCAGCAAAGAGAACCAATATATAATCACACACATCAAGCACACAATTGGCCTTTCGCCCAATAATGATGCACTAGCAATCACTACCCACATTAGAGGTGAGCAAAAAAATCGTGCCGATTGTGCCGTGTCGATACCGACCGATAACCGAAGGTATTGGCACGTAAATCGCAGGGTTTTAGCGCCACCCCATCCGACTGTGCCGAGCCGATAAGCCCCGCGATCCATCTCGGCAACAGGCGGGCGATACCGTCGGCTAACGGTATTGCTGATACTGACACCCCCTCCGCCTCAACCCCTACCAGCTCCCCCTTTCTCCTCCACTACAACCACCATTTCCGCCGCCTTAACCTCCCTCCTCACTCTCCCTCTTCTGTTTCCTCCACCGTCGCTGCAGCCAGGCGATGCCATCTCTCTCCTCCTCGCTTGCTGCGACTGTGGCCTCTGTTCTCCACTCCGATCCGTCACTCGCAGTCGCCGTCCTCGCTGCCAAAGCACACCCATGCTGGAACCATCACCAACAGCAGCAACCACGCACCAGCACCAAAGCCACTCATAGGCACACACAACACAAAAGAAACCCAACAAGCTATCACCGGATTTAAGGAAGAGAAGAGAAGAAAGACGCGGCCTACCTGCGTAAAGGACGGCGGCAACTCGAGCTCCATCCAGGACGGCAGTGCCTCTTTTCTTCTGCTATCGGTGGAAAGCAATTCCGACCGTACCGCGTTCGGTAGTTTTCAGCACACTACCGATCGGCACAAGGGGCATAATAGCATGGCAGTGGTCGGAAAAATGGGGTGTCGAAAAAGGCATACCGATCCCTTATCGGCACGGAATGTGCCGTACCGACCGTTTGCTCTCCCCTAACCCGCATAACCTATTTACTTACATAACAATTAGGTTTCCATAAGCCAATTCCATTCCTTTGGAACCATTGGGTAACTTTGACCTTATTCTCCTGTTACACATACATAAATACATATTACAAACCCATAAAACCAATCATAATAACAAAATGCAATTCAAGCACAAAATACTCATCTTTCTCCAAATTGGGCAGAAACTGCCCTGCTCTAACAGAAACTTCAATCCAAAATACAAAGCATCTACAGGCAGAACCAGTCTTCGGCCTAAACATAAACGTTATAGCCCTGCTTCTTAGATTTTCATAGCCACTAAGTACACCCAAATCTAATCTCTAAAGCTCCAGATATGGCTCCTACAACCAGTTTAGCTTCAAAAGTAGCAAACTAGGCGTCCAATTAAAGGTATGGATGTTACCTAACTCTGGGATTTGGTTTCACTCAATTACCAGTTGTGGTTTGGCCATAATTTGCATTTTAATTAGGAAAGGTCATTCTGCCCGAGAGCAGAACCATCCTAACCTCACCTCTCATCCCTTTCTCTTTTCCTCTCTTTCTCCACTCTCTCTCTAGCACGAATCTAATTTGAACATAATGGGTGAGAGGTGCCTGATTTCACCCCTTACAGCATGGGCAAGTAGGTGAGTGAGCACCCACTTGCCACTTCTTGCCCAAGTTGTGCCACTTACACAAGCACGTGCCACCTCGTGCTTGTGTTTCTGACCAATAAACTCGTGACACCCGACCTACTAGGTTGCACAATAAAGAACTCTAGCAGCTTATTTCCGAGCCATATGGATCATTACAATTGGTCGGTTTGGCCAATTACGGATTTACCCTCATCGAGCCCAATTGTGCACCGACGGGCACACCAATATCCCGGTTGTGTACCATTTCGCACCAAATCAAGCCAACCGATAACTCTCATGGCCAATTGTGCACATAATGCACCTACCGAGCACCTAGTACCCCTGAATAGGCAAACCGTGCCATTGGGTCACTAGGAACCTATTTGTGCACACTAGGCCAAGCCTATGCGCACCATAGCCCTCAATCCAATGCCCACTCATGTTACAGTGCCCAAAACACGGACTAACATGTACACCACGAACATTATCATTGTCTACCAATTCCCAGATATAAGAGCCAATAATCACGAACATCTCCAATGAATGTGGTACACCCAACTCGCATACTATTAGCATCCCAATATACTCTAGGGTATACCTAGGGGTATCACAAGGAATACCCGATATATGATATTTTTGATCCACAGACACCACAACTTTGATTTGCCTAATGCAAATTTTGTGCAGATAATCTGTGTAGAAGGTGATATGATGGTTGTATTTCTATCTTCATATCCAAACATGGCTCGTGGAGGAAGAGAATGCAAGGGGGGACCAAGCAACAATACATCGACCCCAAATTGGCAACCGGCACACCTCACACCATATCCCAAGCTCACTGCTACTAGACCTGGCAAAACAGGTATTGACACGACAACTCGACACGAACCCGACACGAAATTAGTAGGTATAGGTCAGAGATTTTCAACCCGTTTAGTTAAATGGGTCGACCCGACACGACACAAAAATTAGCAGGTCAGGTCGCGGGTTGACCCACCAACCCGATAGGTACCTATTTATGACCCGATTATATTTATGTTATAGATATTTTACTGATTTAATATAGGACTTATTTAATATTTAAGGCTAAAGTTACTAAAATTATCCAAAAATATTTCTATAAATGCTTTAAAATATTATTATATTATGATTCTATAATTTATAATTTTATTTAGTATATGAGAAAATCTCATTATATGCCTATTCACTTAAAAAATACAATTACTTGTGCAAAATAGAAAAATTTGAAATAAATTTTTAGGCTTGTTAAACTTAATAGGTAACCCGCGGGTCAACCCGAACCCGACCCGACAATAAACGGATTAGACACGATACGACACGATTATTAAATGGGTCGGGTTGAAGATTTGAAACCCGTTTACCTGTTGAACCCGACACGAACCCGACACGACAACACGAATTGCCAGGTCTAACTGCTACATTTGGCCAGGGTGAGTTCATGGTCGTGACCTAAATGTTTAGTCTTGACTTCAAGATGCCTCTCATTGAAATTCTTGCACTGATCCTCAGTCAAAAAGGCGCATTTTGCATCAAGAGCATAGGTGCATGTAAAACATTTATAACGGGACTCATTGCAAACATTTCTACAGAGACCACACATAAACATTCCTTGCAAGATTAAGTCTCCTTTTTGCTCCTTCTGTAACTTGCAATAACTTGCCATCTTCTATTTAGCAAGAGGTCTTCCCGAAGGATTCATTGCCATCATCATAGATGATGCATTCTATATGAGAAACATATGGGACATCCTCTGGACATTCCTTGCAGAAATACACAAGACAGTACATAGTACACACCCGAGTCATCTTCCCGAAATGAATCCCTGCAAAAGCTTAAGCTGGTGGCACGAGCCCATTCATACCTTATGTTTTTCTTTTTAATTCAACAAGGAGGGAGGCGTGGGGATTCGAACACATGACCGTTTGGTCATTATGGCTCTGCTACCATGTCAAGTGACCATCTCAACCAAAAAATTTTAACTGATGGTTGAGGCCCCATGATTTATTTTGGGCTTATTACTCTAACACCATACACCATATGGATACTGAAGTCGCCACAAGATTTTTCAGAATAAACATAACGTAGGCTGACCGCAAAAGTTTTGCAAGCAACACATTTCTTAAACCTCTTTTCCACCGAGGCCTCAAGAGGGTGAGGGTGATACGGGTATTGGATTTTCACCTGTGGTATTTATTCTAGACAGGATTTATGAAGGTAGAACCAGCATTGCAGGCAGGTGTAGGAAGCATCATCATATGAAAGCTGCAGGGTGTGCATGCCTCACACCTTTCCTTGTCTGTGTACAAGAGGACAAGCTTATGTGGGTCCAAGAAATGTTCAACCTCAGTTATGAGGTTGTTGTAGTTGTTCTTGCTCTCATGGTGTTGGTGTTGATGCCGATGATCACAACTACGGCCTTCGGTTTGAAGTGTACAATACACATCCAGATTGATCTCGCACTTCCCACAGCTGTAGGCGAATGAAGTTTGGAGAATTCTACAACAATTGCAGACGAACCCACCCGAGGACAAGATTTCTTGGAGGATGAGAGGGTGGTTAGTGGAAGAGTGAAAGGGAGAAGTGATTAGCTCAATAGGCATTTCAAAGCATGATTTGTGGAGTGGATAAGCTTGACAGACTTTGCAAATACAGGATGGACCATTTACCTCTTCATGGCATAGATTGCATCCTATTTGGATGCCAGTGCCTTGTAGTTTTATATACTCCGGAATCGCCTCCTTCACCTAAAAAAAGTCAATCATGACGGTTATAAGGGAAATGTCTAAAACCCATCTTGATCTTTTGGTTTAGGGGTGTGATCGAGGTTATAAAGCTAAATACTTGATTAGTCAACTCAAGATGGAGAGCTTAAACACATTTTTTGTTGTGTTTGTTTTGTTTGGTCTTTAAGGAAAAGCCGAATAGTAGTATTTTGTTTAGAGAAGGTAATGGGACTTTGGAGGGCATATTCTCTCTCACACAGACGTTTGTGTCTATCCCTTCTTATTTTTCATGAAAAAAAGTATATTATAAAACTACCGAGCCGAACCACACCGAACCGGAGTAAACCAGTTTTGTAAATGCAAAACGACATCTTTTACCTATGAAGTTTTTTTTTTACCTATGAAGTTCAGACCATAGTAACAAGTGTGCAATATTGCTCCCATGATTCATATCGTGACAGGATGATAATCTGTTCAAAACAAAAACATGGCAGGGCGGTGTAGAGAGAAGGAAATCGTCAAGAGGCATCTATTACACCAACTAGTGATTTTTAGGTGTCACAAGACACTTCTAATTCATCAAGACAATGCAAATGGCCATAAATAGCAAAAAGATCATACCATGAAGCATATGCTTAAATTAAGAACATTAAAGCATATGACGATGACGATGTGATGATGTTATATTATATCATCACTGTTAGAAAAACATACAATATGGACAAGAAAAAATGAAAAAAAGAACAAAAAAATTCAAAATTGATTGGAGATTTTAGAGTAGTGTTAATTGATTAAGGCTTGATCCTCCCCACTTCCCACGCTTATGTTCGCCACCCTGCAATGTTAATATCGTATTGATTCCATCTTTAGGGCTTGTAACATTTAACATAAGTATATTGTGACAAAAAAAAAACATCAATAAGTATATAAAGAATTGACAGTGATTTAAATATCAACAATGTTAGAGTTAATAAGAGTTTTTTACTAAGAGTTTTACAAACATATGTGGCACTACTTCATTGGATAATTTTATTAAGTCTCCACATCATCTTTTTTAAAATTTTTTATTTCTAAAATTAGAATTATTACAAAAAAGAACTTTTTCCTTTCTCTTTTCAAAATTATCCAATGAAATAATACCACATATTGTAAGACTCTCTTAGTTAAAAAATGTTAATAACTCTCACAGTAAATTGAACCCAATACAAAAACTATACCAAACTTAAAGGTTCTTCTCCTTGCATCAAGTCCTGACCTCTACCTCAAAAAACTTCAAACAAGCTTAAATTAGTTTTGATTAATGGCCTCCACTAATATTTAGTCCAATGCATGCCGCCAAGAACTTCACAATTAGACAACAACCCAAAAGTTGAAAGCAATATATTTTTCTAGTATTGGGAATCTACCTACCTGGGTTGGAGAAGGGAATTCATATTTATACTCCACCATTAATGTTCACACTCCATTTTCAAAATTGTTTGGTCCATTAATGACATAATTACCCTTTAACAAATTCAAAATTTTCATTTCACGTTATCAGCTATGCTTAGAGCATGTGCAGTGCTTTCTGCCATTGACTTGGGAAGGCAAGTGTCACGGGGTCATTACCCTCTCCCCAAAAGATCAACCTAGTGGGGTGTGCAGCACCCCTGTATATATGGCCCAAGACCTTCCCCTTCCTTTCCGACGTGGGATTCTGTCACATTCTCCCCCACCGAATCCGACGACGCCCCCGTCGTCGACCGGGCACCCTGCCTACTCCTTCCCCACGGAGCGCTTGGCGTGACATCAGAGTTGGGTCGGGTCGGCTCCGCTACCACTTGTCACGGGGTCATTACCCTCTCCCCAAAAGATCAACCTAGTGGGGTGTGCAGCACCCCTGTATATATGGCCCAAGACCTTCCCCTTCCTTTCCGACGTGGGATTCTGTCACAGCAAGTGCATGAGGACTTGGGTTGAATAAAATAAGAGTGGGGCTTCTGATTATGGTCAAATTTCTCGGAGGATGTCCCCAATTAAAGCTTTTGTCCCCAATAACATCTGATTTTTTTTTCATTTTAATTTTTAGAAAAAATTATATAAATGACAAAAAAAACAAACCATCTCACAGGGAAAAAAATAAAGGCTTAGTTATCTATTGGTAAAAAAGTTTTTCTTGTCCCTTCACTTTTTTATTTTCGCATTTGTTGTCCCTCTTCCTTTTTTTTCACTCAACATGTCCCTGAACTCTCATTTTACCGGGCCACCATGTCCTTTTGACCCCCAGTAGCCAGTTGGAAGCTGTGGCGTTGACACGTGTCCGTGGGGCCCACTCCATCTGATTCTTTTTTTCTTTTTTTCTTTTCTTTCCTATTTTCTATTTTTCAAAAATCCTTTTTATGTTTTATTATATTAGTTTTTATAATAAATTGAAGAGAAAAAAGAATTTATTGTTTTATTTTTTTGCATTTCGTTTTCCTTTTTCCTGATTTTGTTTCTTTGAATAATATTTAATTAGAAAAAGAATTTTCAAAAAGAAAAAATTTAAATGACAAGAAAAAAGAAAAAAAATGGGTCACCACCACCATTCAATCATTCTTCTCATCTTAATTCATTCTTCTCATCTTTCTCTTCCTTCTCGCCACCACTACCCTTCCCTTTCTTCTTCACCCCACCACCACCACCCACACACCCACCTTTCCCCTCCTCCCTCTCCTCCACATCCCCACCGCCCACCACCACCTCATCCCTTCCCTCCTCCACCACCCCACGTCCCTTCTCCATCTTCGCCGGCGTCTCCTTCCTGGCGTCAACACCCACCAAGGCGTCCGACAACCCAGACCCCGCGCCACCACCACGAGGGCGTCTGAGGGCTGCTCCGGAAACGGGTTTAGCACGTCGGGAACCCCCTTCCTCCTCGTCCTCGCCGGGCGAAGATGAAGGCGGCGTGCGACTTGACGGCGGATGCGGCCTTGAAGAAGACGGTGCCTGGGCGCCGACGTCTCCTTCCGCCACTGGTGTCGAAGAAGTACGAGGTGAAGCTGGTGGTGCCCACCCTCGCCTTCTTCCGAGAAGGACAAGCAGCCGCCCGACAACCGCCCTGTCCCCCACGTTCCTAGGATCCTCCAATGGCTCAGCCTTGCCTCCTCCGCCATTTCCTCCCTTCATGTCCAAACCGTTCATCGAGATCCTGACAAGGGGTTAGGAATCCAAGGCAGAGTCCGGGGCGGCCCTATGCTCGCGAAGGGATGCGAGGCAGCGACGGCAAGCCATAAATGCTCGTTCTGTCACGGCCACTGTTGATCTCCTCCCTTTTCTTTTCTAGATTTCTTTTACTTACTTTAAAAGTGTTAATCGAGTTCCGAGTTGTTGGATTGCTAGTGGATTCGGGTTTGTGTTGATTTGGTGGTTGTTTGATCTTGTTCCACATCCCATGAATTTAGACGGTGAAGTGGCTGGTTGTTGTTCTTCCTCAAATTTATGTGTGAGTGGCTGGTTGTTCTTCTTCCCTAGATGTGCTGGTTTGGGTTGAATTTTGTGTTTTGGGTTTTTGGATTTTAGATTGAGTTGTAATTAAAAATAGGAAAATTTTGAAAATATTAATGTAGCTAGGGGAATGATAACGACTCATTTTTTTATTTACCAAAAACAAATGACTCAAAGTTTTAAAAAAATAAAATGAAGTGCTTTTTTCTTAAGTTTTATTCACTCTAAAAGATTTTTTAAGAACAAAATTATATTAAAAAAAAAAATATTAAATAAATTATATCAAAGAAAAAAACTAATATAATAAAACCTAAAAAGGATTTCTGGAAAATAGAAAATAGGAAAGAAAGAAATTGAAAAAAAATAAAATCAAATGAAGTGGGTCCTACGGACACGTGTCAGCCTCACATGCACCAACCGGCTGCAGGTGGTAATAAGGATAGGGTGACCCGGTAAATTAAGAGTTGAGGGACAGGTTGAGTGAAAAAAAAGGAAGAGGAACAATAATTGTGAAAACAAAAAAGTGAAGGGACAAGAAAAACTTTTTTACCGTTATCTATTTCATAAAATTTATTTATTTATTTATTTATACAAAAATGAAAAAAAAATCTTTGTGAAAAAGAGAACATAAATATAAAATTACTTTTTAGGTTTCTAAAATGTCATTAAAACCAAATTTTTAGCAAAAAAAAATTCAAATTGACTCTTTAATTTTTAAAAAATAAAAAAGATGAAAGTTTGGCCCACTGTCGCCACCATTTGCCGCCACCACCGCCAACACCTCCTCCTCCTCCTCCTCCTTTCCCTTTCTCTTTCTCTTTCTATCTCTGTCCACTTCTAGTAACCTTCACCAGACCCAGGACCCAGGCGATGTCGACGCTGTCTAGGGAGGTCAACATGGTGAGTGGGAAAGGCTCCGGCGAGCGGCGCTTGGGGCTGACACGGACAGGATTGTAATAGGGTCTTAGATGGGTCATTCTCCAGCTGCTCACCTTGGCGGGTCGCGAGCAACTGAGGCTGCAGATCGCGACAGCGACGGCTGAGGAGCGTGGCGACGAGGCACGAGCGGGTGCGGCTAAAGACGATGGCATCGGGGAGAGGCTGCGGCGAGAAGGACAGCGTCGTCGTCGGCTTGCTTGGTCGGTATTGGCGGCGGCGATTTGCAGCAGAGAGGGGAAGTGGCGCGATGAGCGAGGCAGGGAGGGGTTGTTCCTTCTCTCCCTTTTTTGAGTGAGGGTCAATTCTGTCATTTACCAGCCAAACACACTTGAAAATGGAGTGTGAATATTAATGGTGGAGTGTAAATATGGATTCCCGTTGGAGAAAGTCACCTTCAAGACCAACTCCAACACTTTTACGGCCACGTGTTCTTATCACGGATGAGAGAAGAAGTAAGTTATATTTTTTCTTAAAATATTATTTTGTTGTTCAATAATTTAAGTATATCTTTTTGTTGTTTATGAGGATTTTTCTTTTTTTAGTTTCCCACCTGTATCCTGGACAAGACCACCTTTAAGGACATCAAAGGCACCAGACTAAATCCAGTTCGACTCGGATGAAGCACCTAGGTAATGGTGGGTAAGTCTCCCAAATGAGGTTTTCTGCGTACACGAGGACTCGAATCTGAGACCTCGCTTAAGCGGAACAAGTCGCTTTCAATGATGCAAAGTGAACGGCGGAGAAAATTATCCCTGTACATCTTACAAGATAAACAAATATTTGTTGAGAATACTCATGGAGATACAACACTAACACTTGTATTTCATGTGTTATAGTCTTTTTTTATAATGAAATGATAACCACTACTAAGTCCAAACTATTAGAATAGGAAGTTTCGACAAAAAAAACTATTAGAATAGGAAGTTTGGTTTGCCTCAAAATCCTGTTTATCTCATGAAAAGGGCCTACTATCTCATAAAAAAGTGGGCCGTCCCTAAACCAACCCACATACGTGCACTGCGTCTGGTTCGATTCGGCGAAAAATTTATATGGGCCGGGTTCAATATATAAAAGCGAACAATGTGCTTGTCCCTCTTCTATTTTTTCTCCTCTTCGCCGACGTAGAGCCACGGTTGAGGTTGATCAACAAATTTCGGTTGAGTTGGTGCCTCCCCAGGAGGAGAAGGAGAATCTTACCATGGCTTTGAAGAAAAATACTAAGATTACAGAGAGTCCGATGGGGATGGAGGTGGAGGAGGGGGAGAAGAACCTTACACAAATTACGGAGAATACGATGGCGAGTATGGTGTTGGTGAGTGGGTTCCTCCTCATTGTAGGGCCCACCACTAGCATTAGTAGAGCACTAATTGCTATTAGTGGAGTAGTTAGTGGAGCACTAATTGTTTTGCAGTTTAGTCCCTGAAGTTCTTGGTTTCTGCAAATTGGTCCCTGACGAGATGCCTATAAATAGGCTTCTCATTTGCTCTTCAAAAGCATCCCATTCATTCACAACAAGAGTGAATAAGAGAAGAGAGTGAGAGATAGAGAGAGTGTTGGAAGGAGGGAAGAAATTTAGGAGAAAATATTCCTTAATATTTTCTCAAATCCCCTCTTAAATTAGGGAGTGACAAAATAGTGAGGAAAAATACCTCAGGGGTATTTTTGACAAACACTTGGGAAACACCTTGTGAGACACTATTTTGGGTAGAACTCTAGGTTGATTATACCCCTAAAATTTAGGGAAGTCTCTCTTGTAAGCCTACTATTTTTATAGTGGAAGTTTTTCCGGTGGGATCGGGATTGTGGACGTAGCCCGGAACTTGGGTGAACCACGTTAAATATTGTGTGTGATTTTTCTCTTTTTGTCCTCCACTTGTTTATTTCTTTGTGAGGTGATATTATTTCCGCAAGATAGTGTCACCGGGCCCAACATATGGTAGCGGAGGAGGGGACGATGAAGGTTACGGAAATTACGATGGATACAATAATGAGTATGGAGATTATTACGAAGAAGAATACAATGATGATGATGATGAGTACATGGCCGAGAAAGAGGAGGATGATGGAGGAAGTGAGGTATTGGATAATGGTATCCTATTTACACACATGATGGTGATTTTTTTGTGATAAGAGCTCATCTTAATCTATTAGTTGTAACATATAAGGTGGAGGCTTCCAGGATGTGGGTCCTCCAATATAAATATTGGAGCAGTGTTTTGAGTTTTTTAGTAGTGAATGTATCAAACGTGAGACTGACACTATCCCTGTTTCTAAATAAGTAAAAAACCCACACAAAAAAGAAATACAAACACTATAGGCATTTAGGTTGTGAACTGAAGTTTCTTCCTCTGTTGTGGAACTTGAAGAACGTAGGAATCAATTCAATTATCTACAGGGCTCCATAAAATTTAGAGGTTGATATACTAAATTTTATTTAATATTAATTCCATTGTGTACATATTTATTTGATAAATATGATTTGAAAATTCAACATCGGTAGCAGAGCCTAAGTTGCAATTCCTGTTATTATGTTGTTCTGTTGGCATGAGATATGCAATTGGTAATCGATATTAATGTGGCATCGATTTGTGTGACAGTTATTATAATTGTTCCAATTCTTGTGTGGTAATATCACGGTGCTACAATTGTTTTGTCTATTATATAATTGTTAGATCATATGTCTTGTTATATCGCGATATAATTAATTTGATGAATATGCCATGACTTTCTATGTGATGCCATGGTTGAATGTATATGCGATTATAGGATATACTACTTTTCTTTGTTATGCCATGTTATGCCATGTGAGGTGTCAAGCAATCGATATGCCATGTTTTGATTAAAATCATATGCCATGATTGCTTTCTTATCAGATATGCCTTAACGACCTGTTTTAATATGCCATGCCTATACTCTTAATTGACTATGATAAAACAATGTGTTTTATACCTGCCAATTATATTAGTGTACATGTAGATAATTAAAAATTCTACCTTGCATATGGCATTGTACATGTTTATATAACAGTGTGTTTTATACCTGCCAATTATATTATCGTACATTTTCAGGCAAGGGGTGTATGGGACTATGGGTTGTGTGGGAGAAGTGCGAGGAGGTGGGGCATGTTTCAATTTATTCCAATCCACCCCTACATCACTATGAAAACCAACCCAACCTAAGAAAAGTCGTAACATATGCAGCCACCTTCTTGGCTCCAAACCGATACTACCTCTACAAGTTCTTGAATTGTCTCAGCAAAAGATCAAAGAGCCCGCCAATTCCTCACTCCCTACATTAAAATCATACAAAATACCATGGCTTGTATAAAATTTACATATAATAATAATAATAATAATAATAATAATAATAATAATAATAATAATAATAATAATAATAATTTGAAAAAAGAATAGAGAGATTATCATAGTTAATAAATGAAAGGTATTTGAAAAAGAATTGCAAAATTTATTAAACAATCTAAAATGATATTGCTCTGACTCGTGTCAATTAGAGTATTAGTCAGCCGTAGAAAAATAAAAAAATAAATCAACAAAATTAAAATTAGATGGACTCGTAACATGTAATACTCTTAGGGTGCGTTCGGTTTGGGGGTTGGGCTGGGTAGGGTTTGGGTTCCAAACCCCAACCTCCAGGGTTGGGGTTGGGTTTGGGTTTTAAAACCAGATCATGCTGTTTGGTTTTGGGGTTGGATTTCAACATGGGTTTTGATTGGGTTTCAAAATAGGTATTTGGTTGGAGAGTTGGGTTTAGGTTGAGTTTAATAACTTGACCAGATTGCCCTTAATACAATGGAATGAAATTCAAAGTACAAAAACACGATTTTTCTCAAAAACATAACATGCTAATTTATATTTGATTCATATTAATAATTGATACAGTTTACTATTTTGTTTCATTGTATAGTTATTTTTTATATCCACTTTTAAAATTTGTCTCAATTAATAAATCAGTGTTTGATATTTTAATAATATATTTAATTCATAGTCACCGTCTAGAGGGTAGTATATGAGAATGACAATTTATTGAAGTCTAGTTTTATGTCTCTTTCAGTATCTTATGATAAATTTGCAATACAACAAACAGAAGTGGGTAGGTAATGTCATACAAGTTGGAAGATAAGATAAATTTGTAAGCCATATTAAACACCTGGCCAGAGCTAGTGTTGATGATTTAATTACAAGAATCTATGCTTACACATTATTGAAACACAGGCGACATTTTATGTTCAGCCCTTGAAGAAGTGACACAACACAAGAATTGAGCAATATTATAAAGCATTGACCATCCTCTTCATGTCAACAGTCCTCCTGGGATCTGGTTCTTGGATGGCTCTCTCGGTCAGTACTTGCTTGATCCGACACATGGAATTCCTTACCTGAATTGCATTGTGCGACAAAGAACATTATAAACAATCAGGCTTCTGGAAAGAGTATAAAGGATAATTTTGGCTCACAGGTGACACTCAAGAAGATAGAATACACTACAAGTGCTACTTAAACTTCATCACTATGACAGAATATCATCCAGAAGGTAAAACATTTGGGATTCCAACAACTCATCTCGAAGACAAGTCACACCTGACATGCAAAATCTAACAAGTTTGATAAAATTTTCATGTTGTCAAAACAATAAGATGTTGTGTATTACCAAAATGCAGTACCATTCTTGTGCTTTCACAGAATGGATGATGGCTTTTATATCCAAGGAAACTATAGACAACACCAATTCATATGGACAGCACCAATTCATATTAAAATGTCCTTTTCCCATTGATCATCCTCTTCCATATTCATGTCAATGATGTCTATGAAAATGAACATCTATTACATAATGCAATCACAATATGGACAGCATGAAGATGTCAAGAGAGCATGTCCAGCACAACATAGGCAGCATGAAAATGGCAACACTATGCAGCAAATAGAGGAAGACAGCATGAAAATGTCAAGAGTGCACGTTCAGCGACCTAAAGCAGCACCAAAACAAGCACCAAAGCCCGAATTTCACAGGAGCTAAAGACACCCATTTCACATATTACCTCTTCAAACAAACAAAACCAGAAACTAATCCCAAAAATCCACACTAGTAAAAGCAACCAACCATGGACAAGTGACAAAATTTTGAAAAGGAGAACACAGGAACTAGAATTCATGTGAATATTCGGTGAAAGAATATAAAATGGACATCCACTAAGGACTCAACCGAACAGATCAACATTATCCCTGCATTGCCATCATTATCATAAAGAACAATTTATGCACCATCATTATCCAATTTCTGACCCAGATCTTCTACCTAATCTTGTGGTTGATAACACCAAGTGTTCAAAGATTCAAACGGCATATTACTATTTTTTTATTTTCATTTCTTAAAAGCTTTCCTCAGAAACAAACAGATCGCGTACTTCGATCCTACAACCAACCAAATCAATTAATTGTAAAGCCAAACTAACAGAGAATAATAACACAAAAATAAAACAAGTTGCCTGCGACACCATAAAGAATCATGGAATCATAAGTTCCAGTTAAATCAAGGATACACAAAAGCTTAATTCAGAGAGTAACAGAGGAATAATGAGCGAGTTTCAAGTACCACATACCCAGATGGAATCGAAGAGCAACAAGAACTTCAACCTTCAATCTTCAATCAACCTACATCAACCAAAAAGAAGAGGAATTAGAGAGAATTATAGAGGAAACTAACGGCTATTAACATTTTTGGGATGTATTTAATCGACCCATTGTGTTTTCCCCAAAATCGAATTTAGGGTTTATGACAGGAATTTTGGGGATTTCGGAATTAATTGAAATGGAGGAAGAACGAGGGGAGAGGTTGAAGAGGAGGAAGAAATAAGATGAAGGGAAGCTGATTTTGCAAAAATCCATGGACGTTGCGGGCTGGAAATCGATCGGAGAAGAGAGGAGAGAAAGAGAATTGAGCTCGGCTGCGTGAAATGAACGGTGACAAACGCTTTTATTTGGGGGGATAGTTTGGGAATTATAAAATTTGGGCAGGGACATGCTCGTCCCAAATTTACAAACCCCAACCCACGAAATCCCAACCTCAGCTCCCACCGCGGGTGGAAAAACGCGGGTTTGAGGCTCCGAAACCCGCATGGTGGGTTTCCAAACCCAAACCCCAATTCGAACCCGCCTTACCTTTTTCTCAACCAAACAGCGGGTTGGGTTTCAAATCCAAACCCGCCCGCCCAAACCCCCAAACCAAACGGACCCTTAGGGTATTCACAACCCAGTCCATATAAACCTAAGAGTAAATTTAGTTATAAAAGCAAAATTAGATTCGGTAAACGAACAAATTATAACCAATCTATAATTAAAAGTTAAAAGGGCCTCTTATCATATAAAAAAGGCCTGCTATCTCATAAAAAAGGGCCTGTCTCGGAAAAAGTCCTCACACGTGTAGCGTTGGGTTCGATTAGAGGAAAATTAATGTGACCGGGTCCATTGTTGTTATAAAATTAAAAACAAAACACAAAAAATATTTTTTTTGGTCGAACACAAAAAATATTCCAAGGTAAGATTAGGGTTAAGCACCTTTTTGGTCCTCAGGTTTCGCGTTTGTCCTATTCCTGTACCCGCGAGTTTTGCTGTCCCTTTTAGGTACCCCGGGTTTCAGTTTGTGGCTCTTTCCTATACCTTGGGCAGCCCGGCCGATGACGTGGCAAGTTGCCCGGGCAGACCTGACACGTGGCACTCTCTTATTGGTCCAAGTCGGAAAAAAAGTGGGGCCCACCGTTTCCCTCAGATTTTTTTCCCCGAAAATTCGAAAATTCATTTTCCTAATTTTTAAAGTCCTTACCGACTGGTTGGACCGATTTTTCACCGGTTCGACTCGCCATACCAGCTCAACCCCATCAACCCACTTCAATTTAAACAAACCCATTCGTCCCTTCTTTCTTTCTACCTCCACACATCTCCCCTCCCCCCAAATAAAACGCTCCCTTTCTGAAAGAACCCTAATTTTGCCCTCTCCCCTTGAATCATGTCTTCTCATTCTTCTTCTTCTTCGTCCATCAAATCGGCGTCGCCATCCGAAGCAACAATCAGCAAAACAAATTACGTCGGTGGGGAAGCAGAAGCCGGACTTTGGTTATGTAGGGGTCGACATTCTCTGTTTTTGCGGATTGAGAAGTGGTAGGTGGATATCATGGACCGATGACCATCCTGGGGTGAGGTTCCACAAATGCAATGTATGTAAGTTCTTTCGCTTTATTGATGCAATTGAAGGCTGGGCAGCAGAAGTGATTAGAGGGTTGCGTGATAGGGAAAGGGAGTTGCACTTTGCGAATCAGGAGTTGGAAACTGAGTTACATGAGCATATGATCAATGGTGAGGCTCTAATTGGTCGCGTTGATGAATTGGAGTCCGAAAATGGTGAATTGAAGGCTGAAATCGGTGAATTAAAGGCTGAAAACGGTGAATTGAAGGCCCAAAATTTACGCCTTGCTGAGGAA